>LAPY01000592.1:88365-101574 GCA_000970635.1 Eragrostis tef
GGGAGGGTGAATGGGAGCCGATAAAAATTCTTCATAAGAACTTGGCCTATGTCCCAACTACAACCCAACGCACCTCTCTTTCAACCATCAAGACCACACATAGCTTCCCGCGGCGCGGATCCGAGGCGCGACCGCTTCCCGAGGCGGCGACTTCAGATCCGGCGGCTTCTCCTGGCGGCGACTTTGGCTTCCCATAGCTCATGGCTGGAGCGTGCTGATAACGTGTTGTAACACGCTATTGACGGTAGAGAACAACACACAAAGTAGACAAGAGGCAAGACACAATGTAGGGTAGAGCCTTCTGTTTATTATTCAGAATAAACTTGTGATTACACAGCTGGGGGTACTCCACTATTTATATGCGGGAGAGAGGTCTTCTTTCCTTTTAGGATAGAAAGTACTTTGGTAAATTGCTCACATCTTAGACTGGGATTCGGACAGCTTCTTCTAAAACTTCCTTTACTAGTCCAATAAGAACTAGTGTTATAACAATCAGATTGCAGTACCCCCTGAACCGTCCTCCGGAGCTAGAAAAAGTCACATACTTGAACCGTATTTTCTATCTTTTTTCTTTTTTTGAGAAAACCGTATTTTTTGTCTGAGCGACTATACCATGCTAAAGACCGATCGTCTCGTTTTTCTATAACAAAATTATGACTTGCTTACACAATCTGAATAATGCCGAAGTAATTAACCCAGCCGCCCGAGGTTTTCCATTGCTATAGGAGGGCAGGGCAGCGAGGCAACACACCGGATTCCTTCCCTCCGTTGGCTCAGTCTAGAAGCAAAGCGACCGTTGGGCGGCGGCCATCGTGCGCCTCGAACTTCGCGCCAAACCAGCAGCCCGCGTTCCCACAGCTCCAACGATTCCACGTAGCAAATCTGTGGAGCCGCGATGATTGTCCGTGACGGGCGCAGACCGGCGCCGTTCGTGGTCGATCGGACGGTCGCGAGCGAGGCACGGTGCCCTGAGCGTCGGCGTCGCCGCGCCGTGCACGCCGTCGTCGGCTAGCTGCTGCTGCTGCCGGGCCCGAGGTGGAAGTGGGACCCACGCCGCACTTGGGCTGGCAGCTAGCAGCCACCAATCATCTTGCTTTTCCCGGAGCTCCGTGTCGTCGATTCCTGCTGCCTCCCGCCATTTTTCTTTTCCTTTCTCGCTTCGACTAGTATTGTACCGTACTCCTACCAGTAGTATCTACCCCATTGATATCGTAAAATCTTCAACCGCTGCGCTGCAATCATATTCTCGAGCAGCTAAAACATGCTACACTTGAAAGCATTTCGCCCTAGACCAAAAGGATTTCCAAACGGTTTGCACAGTTTGCACTTCCGAGAGAACTGTTGGTTGTTCCATGGCCAAGCAGGAGTTTCATGCATGTGCCCAATTTCCTTTGCATACGACAAGGGCACGAGACCCTCGAGCAATTTATGTGAGCATAAATCGAACATCTTTATGTACCGGTGCACATCACATAGATTATTATCGCGAGCCCGAGCTAGTGCCCCGGCTTTCGTGGCGCTAATAATTGGGTCAAAAAGAATGCTCGAAACGAAAAGAAAAGCTTAAAGCGGCTAGCAGCATGGCCAGACAGTGAGAGAGGAGAAAGAGCTAACTGATCATCTCATCCATCTGTCAGGATCAAGTGTCCCGCTTAACCAGCGTTCTACCGAGTACCGACCAAAGAAAACTCTTCTTGCAGTGAATTACTGTGCTCCAGTTACGTTCCCGTCTTTGTGCGACATTGATGTTTCAAGAATTTGGGCCACGTTTGGGCGCCTTTGTAGGCTAAACCAAGGGGTATTGTTCAAAACCTTTAGAGCTAAGTTGATTAACTATTAGCTATCTAAATACTGCAGGCTGAGGTTGTTCCGATCCCTTGTCTAATTATTAGGAGTATAACTTTTTTTTTTGTGATATTAGCAGTATAACTTAGTTTGTTGGCGGTCCATAATACTCTTGTTTTTGTTTAACTATGAGCTAATGAGCTGGAATGAGTGAGAGTAAAATAGTCATTATTCTAGAATTAGCTACTATTAGCCAAGTTGGATCAAGGATCAAGTAATCAACTTATTATTAGCTAGACACGTTTCAATGATCTAGTGGTTCCAATAAATTTTTAGGAGGTTTCTTTTTGTCTTGATGTTACTATGTGAAACAACATTTCTGAAGCCAAGTGTTTTAGTGGAGCCATTTAGGTTTCAGAACTTTTCTTTCACGGCTTGAAATGGCAGTTTTCGAAATGATGGAATTTCGTAGGAATAGGCTAGCGCCTTTACGTGCTCAGCGAGATCATTATCTAAAATAATGTGCTTGGCGAGATCAACCAGCTGCAACTTTGGCAATGTTTTTCAACTAATACGCCTTCTCTTGTCGCCATCTTCAGACAAAGTGATAGCTCCTTGCCCGATGGCAACGTGAGGATCGCGCCTTGGAGTATTTGTTACTACCCGGCGTCGCGTCAAAATGCTTTCCAAACGTTGGCTGCATGTGTGGCCGCGGAACTGGAATTTATGCTGCAGAACTGAACGACTGCCGTCGTTAGACTCTTTCAATCCGCTCTTAACCTGGTGACAACAACTCTTCAAATGGCCACTGCTGACAACAAGAAATTTCTTGAAATCGGAAGACAGGTTTGAAACTCCTGTCATTGATACTACTTTTCAACGGGCCAACCTAACCCAAATTAACAAGTAATTGATCAGGTTTCAGCAAAGACCGTGCCAGCTACAGCACACTGAAGACCGAAGGAGGTAGTGATGATGCTGTTTTCTTAGCGCGGCTGCTCAAGACTTTCAGAGCTTCTAGTTACAGTAATCTAGGGATTCCTTCCTTTGTTTTTTTTTAAATTTTTTGACGGGAAGGCAGCATCTGTTCAGAAAGTCTCACAATGATACCTGCACATATGTGCAACTTGTGGTAAACCCGCTCGTTTCTTAAAAAAGAGAAGGAAAAAATAATAAAAGAAAAGAATGTCTCTGTTCTTTCCACGGCAAAACCTGAAGCAGGGCAAGGTAAACCGACGAACCAACCCAATTCAGCAGTCGGTGCAGGGAATTTCCGCACAGTGGCGGCTGCAGGGAGCCGGGAAAGGCAAAGAATTCCAAAAGTCACAAAATAAAGCCTGAAGCGAGAACACATCCCAATTTAAAAGCCAAGGTATGCAGCATCATGCGGATGCAAGAAAGAAAGAAAAAACTTGGCCAAACCAAATCACTGCCAAATGGTAGTACAGTATAAATTTTCCTGGTTATATTCTACTTACAGTATAAAATCTCCCAAAAGAAACGGTGAAGAAAAACGGGCCCCAAGCGGCAGTGGCAGTGGCCGTAATACCTCGGCCTTGCCGGGGACCATCCGGTACGCGGCGGGATATGCAGGGGAACTTCCGCGACCGCGACGGCGACGCGGTAAAGCGGAGCCACCACTCGCTTTCTTCCCCACCACGTCTCCTCCGCCCCTCTCCCCCTAAAAATTCCCCAATCCCAATCAGACCAACCCAAACCCTAATCCACTCTCTCCCCTCCCCCTCCCGCCACTTCCTTCGCCGCTAAGTATATCCCCTCTGCCGCGAATCCGTGCCTGCATCTCCAGCGAAGATGACGGTGATGGAGCTCAAGAAGCTGCCGCTCGGGTTCCGGTTCCACCCCACCGACGAGGAGCTCGTGCGGCACTACCTCAAGGGAAAGATCACCGGCCAGATCAACTCCGAGGTCGAGGTCATCCCCGAGATCGACGTCTGCAAGTGCGAGCCTTGGGATCTTCCAGGTACCAGACTCTGCTTCTTCGATCAATCGATCGATCGTCCGTCCTCTGCTTGCCAAGTTGGTCCTTCAGCTCTGTCCGTTGGGCTTTGGTGGGATTTTTTTTACTTCGAGTTTTGCGTTGTTTTGTGGTTTGGGTCAGTGATGGTGAGCTCTGACGCTCTGGTTTTTACGATTTTGGGTTTCTCATGCTGTTTCTGATCAGGATTGGGTTACTAATTTGGGATTTCTTCGGCTGGTGCTGTCCTGCTCCCCATTCCCTCAATTCCCCTGCGTTGAAGCGTGCCATTTTGGGTGATTCGTTGTCAGTGCTTGCGATTATTCTCGCTGGCAACTACCTGAACCTTTTTGATGCAGGATTCTGATCCTTCCTGTGCCACTAAATTTAGGCCCTGCATCCTATGTTGGAGCAATTTACCCATTTGGTTCCTGTAAATTTTGCGTCTCTCTGTGCTTAGTTACGGGTGCTTTAGTTTCAGACAATTTTGTCGAGGTGCTTGTTCGATGCGATTCCCTCGAACTCTGCTAAATCTTTTATTTAGTACCGTCAACCGTGCCCCCTTTTCAAAGATGCGATTTGATTCGATGCGGTTGAAATCCTGCTGCTCTGATTTTGTAAAATTCCGCATGCCAAACTCTGATAGAGACGACTTCATTTCCTGATGCGATTGCTGTTGTGCAGATAAATCTTTGATCCGTTCGGATGATCCGGAGTGGTTCTTCTTCGCGCCAAAGGATCGCAAGTACCCCAACGGGAGCAGGTCCAACAGGGCCACTGAGGCCGGGTACTGGAAGGCCACTGGCAAGGACAGGGTGATCAAGTCCAAGGGTGACAAGCGGAAGCAGCACATCATCGGCATGAAGAAGACCCTCGTGTTTCACCGGGGACGTGCCCCCAAGGGCGAGCGTACAGGGTGGATCATGCATGAGTACCGTACCACTGAACCAGAGTTCGAATCCGGTGAGCAGGTATGAATCTATCTGATCCCCTGTTGCATCGTTATCATGATTTTGTTGAGTACATATATATGCTTCCTAGACTAGTTGTGGAAATGTCGGTACATATATGTGCTTCCTAGTTGGGTTGTGCGTCTTTGAGAAATACAACAATGTCTTTTCTTGTTCACTAGTGAATATATCGCAAATCTACTTTGATTTTAGATAGTAAAATGAACTGAACGCATAAGCGTAATGAAGTACCAACTTTTTTTCACAGTTTGTTGTGCAAAGTTATGCTCATTGTAAACGAGTGCTTTGCTTCTCATTGCTCAGTTGTTAATTTTCTGGAACTAATGTTATTGCTTTTATGGTGCCTTTCAGGGTGGTTATGTTCTTTATCGCCTCTTCCACAAGACAGTGGAGAAAACCGAGCGCCCTAGCCCAGAGGAAATGGATAGAAGTGGCGACTCTCCTACTCCTTCCCGCTCCTCACCTGACAACATGGAGCCGAATGAGGAAGCACATACACCTTTGAACAAGGAATCTCCAGAATCCGCTCTTCTCGATAGTCCAATTAACTTGCCCGCTTCTGTTGAAGCTCATGCAGTGCCAATGACAATGTGGCTGGCCGATAGAACTGATAACTTGGCGCCAAATGCTGCAAACGTTTCTCAGATGCCCTCCAATGGACATCTTGATGGTGTAGCTAAGGTGAGCACCCTGAGGAAAAAGCATGTCGACCCACATTTAGCATCAAGCATTTCGGTGCACATTTTCCAGTCTTTAAATTTCCTAGACACTGGATTCCTTCTAACTATCTGTCTCATCTACATAAATACAAGCAGGTTGATCCTTCAGCTGGTAGCTTTCCTCTAATTGATTCAAAGGTGCAGCATGGCGACCCAAACCATTTAGTGCCTGGCAGTGCCTCCATTATACCACATGAAGGAAATGGCTTTTTCGCTGATTTCCATCAAGGGGTTAGTGGCTTTGACGGTAACACGAATGCTCATGATGAGCTGGATGTTATCTTGAATCAAATTATCGATCCTGAAGAGCATTCATCAACAACATCAAAAGTTCAGTATGATTCAGACACAGGAATTATGCCCTTTGAGTTTGAGAACCACGGAGTTATGCAGGTAACAATTTAATGTTCTTTGTTTCCAACTGATATGCAGGTTATACTTGATGTCTAAATTCTCACTTTTGCTATCTTTGCAGGGTGAGTTACTGGATGATCAGAGCTGGTGGGCAGATTTAAGCTTCATGCCGGATGAGCCGAACCCACAACTGAGTGGGCTATATGAGAATACCCCATTGCTTCCTTACGACACCACTGATCAGGATGTACTTTCGATGGACTCTGGAGCTGAGTCCCTACATGATCTGTTCAATAATATGGAAGATTCAAGTGGGAAGAAGGATGTATGGAGCAATGAACCTGCTCTGCAAGGCACCGGAATCACTGTTATGCCTCGTCACTTACAGTCTAGTATGCAACCAAACTCTTTCCTCTCTCACCAGGGCATTGCACCAAGGAGGCTCCGGCTACAGGAATGCCTGTCCACCAATGTCCAGAGTGGAGAGAGTGTCACTAATGTTGACTGCGAAGACGAAACGTCATGTATCATCAATTCAAAACATCTGGATGAAGCTGTGGAGGAATCAACTGCGGACAAGGGCGTGCCATCTGATGAAGATGATGCCGAGTCAACGGGGATTATTATTAGAAGCAGGCGCCCTGCTCTAAGTTCAAGTGCAGCTGGTTTGATCACACAACAGGGAACTGCTGGTGAAGATGATGCTGAGTCAACAGGGATTATTATTAAAAGCAGGCACCCTGATCAGAGTTCCAGTGCAGCTGGTTTGTTCACACAACAGGGAACTGCAACGCGAAGGCTGCGGCTTCAGTCAGACCTGAAAACAGGACCATGTTCTACCACTGACGATTCATCAAGCTGTATCATAGACGAAACTGAAAGCCAACATAATGCAAGAACATCCGAGGTTAGCACCCCTCCCGCTTTTACCCCAAAGTTGAACTGCCATTTAATTGCTGGGGATATTTGGATTGCAGTATTCAACATTCATGGGGAAGTCTCTTTTTTATGAACTGTTCATGAGTCCTTGGTGATCAAATTAATGACATGGTACTAATTTCTGTGTCGATGTTTTATCAGATTGAAGAGGATGATGCAGGCACAAACTTTGCTGAAAGTGTTGATCTGTTTGGCAGTTCTCACAATGATGAGATAAAGAACATGCCTGAACATGGTACTTAGTCTTGGCAATGTTGAATGTTGTGTTACTTTGATTTTTATTCACGGCTTTTGCTAACCCTGCTCAATATAATGTTGTCAAACCATAGATGATCTGAAGTCTGTTCCAGAAGCTAAATCTGTGCTAAGGCTGCGGAAGAGTCCGGAGAAAAGCGACAAAGATATCAAGCAGGAGGATGGTGTTGATTCACTTGTCAGAGCACCAGGGCCGAAGGGAGGCTTCCGATCGCATATCATGGTGACTGTTTTAGTGGCTCTGCTGTTGCTTCTTGGTGTTGGGATTTATGGATGGGTTTAGTGCTGTCCCAGTGGAATATAAAGTGGTACGCACACAGGTTCCTGACGTAGGCCTGGTGTGTTGTCTCGTGTATATATTGTCTTACGCCTTTTGTTTCTATGGCTGTAAGACATCGGCACGCCCTAGGCAGCAGAAAATACAAAAAGATGTAGCAACTGAGAATAGAGAGAACAATGTGAACTATTGAGTAGAGGCATTAGGACATCCTAGTTTCCCTTATGCTATTATTGCAGATGTGGATAACTTAATGTCATAGCTGTTGTGTAGTTGTAAATCATGCCCTGGGCTGCCACCCCTCTTTTTTTTTTTCCTGATGTAATGTGTAGCAAGGACCCTGGTAGACGGGGTGCCCTGGAAGTCTGAACCTACGTAATACAAGATGTTGTTTCTTTCTTGTTCTTGTGATTGGGGTTTGTTAAATTTCTTTGGCAATGGTATCTTATTTACCTGTTTCTGAGTTGCTATATTCGTTGTATCTGAAGTGACGTCAGTGTTTCCGTTGTAGCTGAAGTTTCCTGTAACGTGTTCTGTGTGTACTACCGGCTGAGTTTTTTTGTCCCGTTTATTATTTTTTTTAATGGAACAGACTTCCATTAAACCATTGGTGTCGCAGAATCGCGATCAACCAAAACCTGAATACAAGCAGGTAGCATGTCCAAAATTGGATCATACTGACCAGAACATTCCTTCCCTAATGATGCCATGGAATGAGCCACACTATTACATTCTCTCGGTTTATGAACAACTCGAGAATTATTAAACTCGCATGCTAAAAAACTCTTTTTAACTCTTTCACGAGGCCACCCACTGAACATCGGCTATACTCATCAGATTGAACTGCCTTCACCACCATTGATGCATCTGCTCACAAAATAATATTTGATATCCCGTTTAATTTTGATTCTACGGTATGCGGTTGAAAGTTGATTTTTCAAACTGCCTTGCCACGCGGGTTTGGACCGGCCTACTTTTTATAGCCCGGCCGATACAAATTTCTGCCAACAAAAATGCTTATTTGCGCATCAGCAGAGAGCTTGCTGCAAGATTATTGGGCTCTACAGTGGTGAGGCTTGGGAATAGAGGCAGGGCTAGAGCCCTATATGCGCTTTCGAATTTAGCTATTCTATAGACAACGCTTGTGAATACCATTGTTTAACTTGTATCACTGTTCATGATTTTCCAGTGAAAAGAGAAAACGTGCATCGCAAAAAAATGAAAAAAAATTGAATCATGTTACTAATTACGTGCATGAGCCGTGGAATCATTTATATTTCCTGTATGCATTACGCAAATACTACACAATTGTCATTCTGAGTATGTATAGTTTATAGTATTTCCTTTACACCTCATACACGCACTCTCATGTGCATACAAGTTCCTATAAACCTAGAGACCCAGAACCAAGACAATGTTTTTAGTATGAAGACAATATTAGCTCCAATATTTATGATATGAGAGATGCATGACTACGTTTTCAGCAAGAAGATGCAAGAACAACTCCCACACAGGCCAGCGACATGAGCGTTTCCATTTGGCACGGTTATAGCTAGATGTGATTAGGCTGCACAATAAATATAAATTGTGTTGAACCACATCGATGATGCTGGAAAAAAAAACTAACAGCCATGCAACATATGAACTAAAACCGATGTGTATCAAATTCTTGTGGTATGTAAATAGCACAAGCAACACTATTGTGACTTCAATGGAACCGGTCAGATTTTTCTCCCATACCGGACTTCAATGAAAACTCGTTTAAATATTGCTTATGTGATTTAAATGTATCAAGACATGTTCTTTTAGCATTTTTTGACCATGAACATTTTGCGACGGCATATTTCTTGTGGGAAAACATCGTGTTTCTTATCATTCGGGGAAACAAAAATGGCACTAAAAATTGATCTACACGTTTCTTACAACGAATCCGCTGTTCGTAGTTTTATGAGAGAGCTTATACTATACGGGTCTGTTTGGATGTAGATATTGGAGGCCTCAGAATTGAATTGGGTTCAATACCAAATCAGCCTAGGCATTGAAATGAGCTCAATGCCAATTGCGGTTGTTTGGATGCAGATGGAATTGAAAGATAGAATTTAACTCAGGGGCTGAATCCGACGATGGAACTCAACAAGACGATAGGATTTTCATGCTTTTGTTCAACCATTGCGCTGCAAATTTCATCTAGTTTTTTTTAATATTTTTGTTTCATTTTTTTTTCAAATTTTCAAATTTTTTCAAATTTTGAATTTGAAAACCGGACCTTTTTTTTGTTTTTACGGTAACTGGTCCGGTTATCGAAGGTTTTGCAATCATATTTTTGTTTCAAATTTTCAATATTTTTTTAAAATTTTGAGTTTGAAAACCGGACCGGACCATTTTTTTTTATTTTTCCGGCTGTTACCGACGGTTTTGCAATCATATTTTTGTTTCTGTTTTTTTAAAATTTTCATTTTTTTTTAATTTTGAATCTGAAAACCCGCAATCCTTGATAAAAAACCTCCAATGTCACTGAATTCAGAGGATCGGTCCTCTAAATTATGGACATGACAATTCAGTTATGTTTTAATGCCAGCCTCCAACCTAATTCCAGCTACCTCCAAACACTCCGCCATTCTCAGTTCTCTGAATTCCAACATCCAAACGCTACATAACAGTCATTTTCACAAGTGGGCCCACGGTCAGTCGGTCACACCCTCCTCCCCTTCCGCTGCTGAGGAAACTCCTCTCCCTCCCGCATCAGGGGAAGAGGGAGATCGCTGGTGAGCGGGCGGCCATGGCTCGGAGCCCCTGCGACCTCCGGCTTCTCCTCCTCGCCGCCGCCGCAGCCTTCATCTACATCCAAGTAAGACCAGGGATCCACCCACCCGCCCTCCCGCTGTTCCCTTCTTTCTCTCTGTCCGCCCGACCTGTCCAGTTCAGTTGAGATCTCCGCTCGGCGGCCGCATCTCCTGATGGATCGTTTTTTCCTGTCAATTCTCTTTTTCTCCATCTGTCCGAGTAAGCTGAGCTGCACTGACGCTGTCCCTCATCTTCAGGTGCGCCTCTTCGCTACCCAGTCTCATTACGCTGACCGTCTTGCAGAAGCAGTAAGTACAGCTACTAGTTTTTGTCTCTTCATCTACGCATTTTCATTGGAATCCTTCTTAGAATTTAAAGCATTCTATAACCTCAGGAGTCAGTTCTTTACGCCTGTAATTTACTTTGCTCCATGCAGGAAAGATCTGAGAATCAATGTACCAGTCAATTGAAGTCCTTGATCGACCAAGTCAGTATGCAGCAGGAGAAAATTGTAGCACTGGAAGGTACAAACACTAACTTGCACTTCTACGTGGTGTTTCTTAGACGTCACAACTCGAATCAGGCATATCTCAGGTATCTGTGAGTTTGATGCAGTCTAAATCTGTGCAAGATACTCTTAGTTGTAATATCTAGTCCTGTGATATCTTGGATCTTTGCTAATTTTTGGGGTATACAGTATCGCGTGCCTGTTGATCCATCTGGGGCATACCATAGAGAAAACAGTTGATGCAGTTTCTTGTCTGATTCTTTGGGGGCATGCCGTAGCACTTGCCTTCCACTGATGATAAATTCTTATATTTGTCATGTTCACCAGTTGTGTCCTGAATAAACCTGTACATCTAGACAATATCTGCTCTGATCATGGCACTACAGATAACACTTTCCTGTGATTTCTGAAAATTTCCTCCTTTTCTTTTGCGTTTTTTTTTTGTGTGTGTGTTATCTTGACAGGCAGACCAATGGGTATTTAACATTGTAACCTTTTGGTAATGGAAACAGAGATTAAGATTCGGCAAGACGAAGAACGTGCACAGTTGAAGATTTTGATCCAGGATCTTGAAAGTATGGAACCATTACCTTCTTATAGAATTGTTGATTTTGCTTGTCGGTACCTTAGTTGAATTTCTTGGTTCTCCCGTTGTTTCAGTTGCGATACAAGCCTTTTAGGTTCTAGAATACCATATCGTTCAATCATACCTTGCTATACTGGAGCCTTTTGAAATGGTTGGTTTCATCATGCACTGTGGACAGTTCATAAAACAGTTTGACTGAAGTTTCATCTTGAAATAACACAGCTTTTTATGGAATGTAAGTTATTGATTCATGAATTCTATAGATGAAAATATTTAATGTTGACATGCTATGTGGATAAATTTGAGAAAAATATGTCTACAAAGGACATTACAACTTAATGGAATTAGCTATACAGTTAGTCAGACTGCACTACATTTGCTGAATGCTGTTGACCAACGTGCCATCTACATATCAAGTCCGTAACTGAACTTTTACCTAGCTGCATAGTCTTCTTCGTCCGATGTCTAATCTACACTTGCGCAGTTTCTAATCCTTCTGTTAACATTTCTTTTGAATGCAGAGAGGAGTGTACAGAGCTTAATAAGCAAGAATGTGGTTTGTAATGTGCTAATGTTGCTAACATTTTTTTGCTCTATAGAATTCATCTGATTCCGTTCAGCAATGTAGGTTCCTGTTGCTGCTGTTGTCATAATGGCTTGCAATCGACCAGACTACTTACAGAGAACAGTAGAATCTATCCTGAAGTATGGCTCACATCTTAACCATTCGTCTTTAAATCATGAATAAATCTTGTCTACTCTTGATTGCTTAAAACTTCTGCTGAATTGGTACTAGAGCTGAATCAGTGTTATATTATACAGACTTTACTTCATTCTTCATCACTTCAATATTGCGATGCCTGATTGTCTTGCTTCACTCTGTTTATGAAGATAGCTCAATGTAGATTTGTTGTGTAGAGCCCCTTTCTAACAAAGTGATGGATGATAATTTTTCCAGGTATCAGACATCAGTAGCTTCAAAGTTTCCGCTTTTTATATCTCAGGTACCGTTGGTAGCATTTTCTGTTCTTGGTTCCATGAAATTTGTGTAAAAACCATTTTTTCATTGTTTCTTCCTGTTGCAGGATGGGACAAATGGAGCAGTGAAAAGGAAAGCTTTGGATTATAAACAAATAACATATATGCAGGTGCAGAATAATTGTTTTTATTTGTTTTCTGGAGGGTCTGGATGCTTATTTACCTAATAGTGTAATAATACTTGCAGGTAATATGATTTATTGGGTCCTTGTAATTTTGAGGCACAACTGATTAGACATTGTCATAGGGAGATAATGCTTGTGTGGGTCTCAAAAAGGATGATAGCAGGATCTCTGATGTTTTCCGCTGGTCCCTGTGTTTTAACTGAGCTAGATGATAAATAAGCTAAAATACTTTCTTGGTAATAAATGAAAATTGACAAAATATCAAATTCACACTTCTGCAGTTGTTTGGACGCTAGTATCTTTCCCCCCCCTTCTTTCTTTGGTTGTTTTCTAAGAGACTCAATAAAGATTCGTCTCATGAAGGTTTTTCATGATCCTTATGCTTTCTATGTATTGCAGCATATTGATCTTGAACCTGTGAGAACTGAAAGGCCAGGAGAATTGACCGCCTATTACAAGATTGCCAGTAAGTGGACCTTAATTAATGTATGCTTATGCTGTGTTTAAGACTTTCATTTGGTTTTTTCTAACAGTTGTTTTTTTCTCAGAACATTATAAGTGGGCCTTGGATCAGCTATTCGTTAAACATAAGTTTGCTCGAGTAATCATTCTGGAAGGTCTGTCATCTTCAGGACCATTTGGCCAATTGTTGTTATATATGTCTGTTTTTAACCCATCTTCATAATTAATTTGTTAATAGATGACATGGAGATTGCCCCAGATTTTTTTGACTATTTTGAGGCTGCAGCTAAATTACTTGATAATGACAAGTATGTTATGCTTTTTTTTCTGCTTGCAAATCTGCGGAACTCGATATATAATGTCTCTAATTATTTTCCTTTTATTCTTATCATTGTGGCACGGAAGGACAATTACGTATAACTTCGTATAAT
>LAPY01000592.1:101581-120972 GCA_000970635.1 Eragrostis tef
AAGTGAGTACTATGATAGGCCTGTTTCCCAATTCATTCTCTATTTAGGGTGAATGGTGCTCATTTTGCTATGTGCTTTTTGCAGAAGCACTTTACCGCTCAGATTTCTTTCCTGGACTTGGATGGATGTTAACAAAGTCCACTTGGATTGAACTGTCGCCAAAGTGGCCCAAAGCATATCCTTCCTGCTGTCTAGATAATTTTTTGTTTCTAAATATGTTATTTTCCCACGCTGTATCATATCTTATTCTTCCTTGACGAAACTTCACTTATTGGGATGATTGGGTGAGGCTAAAGGAGGTACACGGAAACCGACAATTCATCCGCCCAGAAGTCTGTAGAACATACAATTTTGGCGAGCATGTGCGTGGGCTATCCTTCCTCAATTTCATATTTTTAATAAAAACTGACAGTTGCATAAGGAATAGGAATAGCGATTACTGATTTCACATTTCTTCACGCAAAAAAGACCAATGGATAATAGTTCAATGCTGAATCGACAGTGGCATGTACCAAGTGTTTGTGCAACAGAAACCAATGGGTTACAGTTTGTCTTGCATACATTAAATGATGGATGGATCGCACTTATGCTTCTTTTCCTTATACTTTCTTTGCAGGGATCAAGCATGGGACAGTTCTTCAAACAGTATTTGGAACCCATTAAGTTAAATGATGTCCATGTAAGCAAAACTTTTCCACATTATTGATTACTGATTCCTGTGACAAGTTAGTTGTTGCTGTAACTTGTTCCATATTTGTGGCAACAGATTGACTGGAATTCAGAGGATTTGAGCTACCTTGGGGAGGTTAGAACTAATTTGGATTTCAAATGGCCGTCATTCACATAAGAAGTGCCTAATTGTTTTCTCAATAATGTTAGGATAAGTTTTTAACCAAATTTGGAAAAGAGGTGGCTAGTGCTACGCCTCTCCATGGACCCGATGCTGTGCTGAAAGCCCACAACATTGGTACGGATGTAAGGATCCAGTACAATGATCAGGAAGACTTTGAGCGGATAGCTCGTCAATTTGGAATTTTTGAAGAATGGAAGGTAAATTCTTAATCCAAATCTAGATAATTTCCTCAACTATGTTAAGTAACAGTTTATGTCATATGCTGTGCTGAAAGCCCACAACATTGGTACGGATGTAAGGATCCAGTACAATGATCAGGAAGACTTTGAGCGGATAGCTCGTCAATTTGGAATTTTTGAAGAATGGAAGGTAAATTCTTAATCCAAATCTAGATAATTTCCTTAGCTATGTTAAGTAACAGTTTATGTCATATGTTGTAGAGGCGGTTCTTTACTCTGTTAGAAACTGCCGATTTGGATTGAAAAAAATAGAGCGTGAGCTTAGTCTTGAGACTTGAATTTCAAATGTTGTACAATGTATTCATTCTTTTTTTTTCTTTTTTTCTTTTGGAAAACAAAATCCAGGATGGCATCCCCAGAACAGCGTACAAAGGTGTAGTAGTCTTCCGGTACAATGGTAGCCGAAGGCGGATATTTCTGGTTGGCCCGGAATCTCTAGGTCAACTTGGGTTGTAGCAAGTTGAGATTGTAAATTTCACCATGGAGCTAGAGGCGAAGCCTTCTTTAATCAAGTGTGAGATGACACATACTGGCAGATGCCTGTATTGATTTCAGTCAGCACATAGCAACCGGGATGCATGGAGAAGAAATTTTTAAGAAGTGACCATCTCCAAGATACCACTAGAGTAAGAGCAGCACAAGCACAGTTTATGGGAATATTTGTAAGACATAGAGCATTATCCTGCATCCATACATGTTTAGATAGGAGAATGTAACTGCAGCTCAGCATCTGAACTGACATATTGCTTAGGGTCAAGGAAATGTGTTTTATGACAGGAAATTTTCTTGTGATGGCTGTTCTTGGTGTGAACGAATCCTGTACTGACATCAGATGGATGGTCTATATTACACTGAGCATACGGCAACATATGATATCTCGTCTTTCACAATTCATATTCTAAGAAGATTACTCTTTGGACGGTACTTGCAATAATAACATTTTTCTGCTCCCTCAGAGGCACCGTGGGAGCTTGAGCCTGACATGCACATACCAAGAAACATGTAATAAAACATATTTATTACATGTCTTCTATCGTTGAGCCTAACTATAACCATATTATCCAGTCACCGAGGTCTTGAAGTGGAACCAGCACCAATTTTTGGAAACATGACCTTTCTTTTTGCAAAAAGAAAATGCAATGCCCTTTGGCTCAGCTTTATACAGCAATGTTACGTGGAACAAAATAGATTTCACATTGTGATAAATAAATGCTTTTCCCCTTGTTTTGGAAGCTCTGCTTTGGGGAACACAGGCCAAGAGCACCGTGTGGACGTGTGGTGACTGGTTAGTCGTGCTCACTGCTCGTGCCGCTTCGATGGAAGTTTCTGCTGCATGTGGGGGCGGTTGCTTTTGTTCCGAGCATGTCGTGTCCGTTGCTAAACTTTGCTTTGGTCCTGCTCGACTTTCTTCGGCAAGACGCAGGGCCAAATGCGGGTAGTTCCGTCGGCGCCAAGGAGCCGAGCTCACCGTCCATTGTTGAGTTATGTTCCAAATTCATTGTACATTGGAGGCCGATTTCTGACAGAGCAAGCGGAGGCCCGTCGCCGGAGGTTTAGGCTGTAGTGAAGCGGTACATAATCTTGTTTAGGGTTTTACCGTGGGACAATCGTCTTCTTGATAGCCGCTGTTCTCTGGCATTGTAACCAGAACATCTTGATAGTGAAGTTTTGCTGGCTGGCGCCCGCGGTTTTTACCTTCCTTATTAGGAGGGTTTTTCACGTTAAATCTTGTGTCCCCTGTGGTTTGATCTTGTTGTTCGTCATCGTATTTGCGACATAGTTTATAACATCCATTCCACTCGTTAGAAGATGGGTTCGTGTCCTCTTCCTACTGTGTGTAGTGCCCGCTCGTCGGCGGTCGGCGTAATGTGCCACTCCCTATATGATTCTTTGGTAAAATATGCCTGTCTATTTGTAGTCTTTAGATAGTTTTTTTAAATGTCTATCGTACTCTAGCGCCTACGAAACTCTTAGCATGTTATTAACAAGGAATAATTAGTTATTATGGGCATGCATCCCACCACGAATAACAAACAATTTATTTAGTGTAGTTTATATAGAACTCACACCATAATCATTGTTGAACTCATGTTTATTCAGAATGGAGCGTACGATAAAAAGGATCAAGGTGAGTGTTTTGTGGCACCATCGGATCGCTGGGAGGTCTCCGAACCATCATTGAGAATTCTTTTCTTCAAGGCGATTTTTTTTTGCATATTCAAAAGTGCTTTAGTAGGGATGAAATACATAATTGATGCTTCAAATAAGTAAAATACATCAAATATTTTTTGTAGCTTATTTTAGAGAAAGAAGTCTTTTACGCGTGCACCGCTAACGCCTTACATTATCCTGCTTTCTGGATATATGTTGCCGTATCGACGTAAACACAATTCTTCTCACCTACTCATTCGAAAAAAAAACGCCTCACCTACTTCTTCTAAAATATGTACATTATTTTTCATCTAAAAACATGCTAATTCCTATCTTGAAATTTTAAACCCAACCTTTTTTTTATAGACTTGTAAAGTCGTATCCTATGTAACACTACAATAATATCGCAATCAAATTATCGAAGTTCCGTATCATGGAAGTTTGCTCTGGAACACGGAGAGGCGAGAAGTCCAAATAACCACACGCCCCTTCCATTTCCCCGTTTTAACGGCTTTACCACTTCAGTCCAACCCCCACCCGTGAGTCCCTGACCAAGCGAATCCGCCGGCCTCGCCGGCGATGACCTCCTCCTCCTCTTCTGCCGCGGCGGCGGCCATTCCAGCCGCCTCGTCTTCCACGCTCTCTCCGCACGCCGCTCCTTACACCTTCCGCGCGCGCCAGGTCTGCGCCCCTACCGGGCACCAGCAGGATGGTAACTTCTCTTTCTCCCCCGTCCCCACCCTCCTTGCTAATGTCCGCCGTGCTCCATTGCCACGTTCCTAGACTAGTACGCATGTACTTGCGCTCTTCGGTTACTTCTGGAGTTTGATTGCGTGAGCTTCTTGAAAGATTTGACCTTTTTGTGCGTCTTGCACTTTAGTGGGGTTCTCAATTTTAGTCCAAGATTGAAATACTTTCTGGCACCCAGCAATAATTATCACAATTTTTTTTTGTTTTCTTTTGGGTGGTTTAATGTCATCTAACATTCGATTGCCTCTTGGATGAGTCTGTCCATGGGTGGCTCGAGTCATCATCACAGTGGTGTAGATGATCATTGGTGCGTTTATTGCAGTCCTAGTTATTTCTTACACCCTGATGGCACTAATTGCGTCTGCTGGATATGTAGGCGATGCATCTAGGTTGATTGATGATAATTTGGTGCTGCCAACTGCATACTTCGGGATGAAATCGCGTGATGCTGCTTATCCAGCCAGTACCCATGGAATGCAGCAGAGTCAGCCAAGTTCATCATCTGGAGTTCATGCCAATGTCTGTCCATCCTCAGCTTCTTCAAACTCTTGGTACTCATGGATGGCATCCGATTTGAAGCAGGAACATTTCCCCTTGACATCAGGGAACGGGAGTGGAATAAAATCCAAAAAGGTTACAATAAAATGTCCTCCAAATAGAACTTTAGAGACCAATAATACCAGTTTCGGTTCTAAAGGAAAATTGGTTATAAGAGAGAATGTTGAGTGCAATAATGAGGTTGGGAAAGATATCCCCTTCCGCAGAAACTTAGAATTCAGTAATCCTGCTGAAGACAATAGCGGTTCACAAGGCACCGTGGAGCTTAAACCGGTCTTGAAGCCTATTTGCGTTCCATCTACGTTTCCTAGCTCATCTGTTTCAGTGGCTGATGATGTGAACCCAGATCCATCAGAGTGTTCCGTGGATTCACCATGCTGGAGAGGAGCTTTAGCTTCTCGTGTTTCTTCATTTGATCTTCTTCAAACATCCGATGACCTATCGGTTAAACAAAAAATAGTGGATTTTGATACAGGTAGGGGTAGCACTGTTCAAAACCGTGAGGCTTCTACTGTGATTGAAAATTTGGTTGCTAGCAAGAGTAAGCAAAACCTTTCCCAGCCCCAGGCTGAAGTGGGGTTGTTAAAAAGACCTGGAGACATTGATACAACTTCCAGAATAGATTCCCATGGGACGGAGCTTCAGCATGCAAAACACGGGGCACTAAAATGCAATGCAGAGCAGACACACTACCAGAAAGTAAGAAATAATTGCATGAAGCGGTCTGGCCTGAACAGTGCAGCTCCTGACTTTATCCCACCATCAGTTCGGAAATCAAATACTGGCAGTGGTCTGCTGAGCTCCATCGTTTCGCATGGTGATTGATATTTACATTAATTTTTTCATGCTTGGCTTTTCTGATGCATAATCTGCCACTAAACTACCTGGCACAACTGCAGGTTCCTGTTCTTCAACTGGAAGGACACATCAGGAATACTGAAGGAGATCAAGAGTCTGTCAGAGGAGCTACAGAACCATGAGCTAGAGGATCATGACTACAGCCTCCTCCTATTAATAATTGAGAACCTGCAGAGTTATCTTGATAAAGCAAGAAAGGTACATCATTTTCAGCTGTTCTTGAAGTTCTTACCTTTGCAACATTCTGTAACAAGTAAAATATGTTCTGTTGACAATGTACACAATGTGTAACATTCACTGTTCCTTGCCTCTTTTTACCAGCCAGTTCTATTTTGAGACGACAGGGCTGGGTTAAGCTAAACTATTCATGTTTATTCTGCTTTTGCTTCGAACCTTGTTTTTTCCTCTGGTTCTAAACCTATCGGACGCCCTCTTAGAAGGCACAGCTTAAAATTTCTTTAATCCTATTTTACGTCATTGTATCTACTATATACGATTAGTGAACTATGCTTCCTGGTGCTGTGAATTTTCCTTCTATGATCTTACCTGCGCCACTTGTCAAATATAAAGGATAATAAAACTTGAAAAATTTGCAAGATGTGCAGTCTTGTTCTGCAATTGAATCAGCGATCTCATAAACCTTTTATTTTGGTTCTTACTAGGGTTCTGTTAAGGTTGCTTCTGCCATGGCAGGACTAAAGGCTCGTCATTCTCAAGATGCATTCTCAAAATCTGTTGCAGTAAACCACAATGGTATTTACTCTGCAGATAACAGAAAAGGCATAATTATTTCCAGCATCGCTGATTACACTCATTCTCGCAACGACTTTGGGAGAAACAGCTTGACAGAGTACCAGGTAACTTTCTCTACACACTGTAAGTCACTTTTTTATTATTTATGGAACATCCAGAGTTTCTTGAAACATATTATGTTTCCCGGTAATTGCAAATTTGAAGATACATGGTGTATTTGTCAACTTTGTGAAAAAAAAAATCGTTGTTTGTGTTTTTCTTAGAGTATATCTTGTTGTGTAAATTGCAAATTTGAAGATACATGGTGAAAGCTCTATTTGGCAACTTTTGTGAAAAAAAAACATCGTTGTTTGTGTTTTTCTCAGAGTAGATCTTGTTGTGTATTGCATATTTATCAAAAGATGAATTTGAAAATGAATGTTGGCAGGTTTACTTAATTCTATATGTCCTGCATACATGATTGTTTTATGAAAATTTTTGAACCATCATTACACGTAGAATTATTATGTTTTTGTTAATGAGGATGCCAGAACCCCTCTGGCCATTGATGTATTTCCCTTGCTCATATAACCTTCTGATCAGACCCAGCAGGATTTGATCGCTAACTCACATAGAAAGGAGTTAGTTTTGTTTTCTACTTTCTCACAAGCTATTATTAATGTTTACCCAGCTTGCATCCAACCATTTTGGGAAGGAACTATCCTATGAGGATGAGCACTCTCAGGTTCTTGTGTTTAAGAATTTATGGATCGATGCAGAACGTGCTAATTGCGCGTTGAAGTATCAACTAAAACAAACTCGTATGGGAATTGGCCTTGAGTCCAGCATCGCCCACATTGGTGGTGGTCCAACAAATCCTTCTTTGCAGCTCTGTGACAAGGTTACAGATCCAAGTTGTTCTGTTGGACATGCCTTAACTTGCCCACCAATGCTCAAGGATCATCCTGGATCGAACAAGAGTCCAAACCTCATTTGTGTTGGCGGTTGCATTCACTCAGGAGACAACAATATTCCACCCAAGATCAAAAGACTATGTGCCAGAGAATAATCAGTGTGAACATTTCCTATCGGACTTGGAAGAAACCGGGATTCGTCATGGACAAGAACTGGTTCCAAATAGGTCTCATATGGGGTTGAACTCAAGGATTTCGGATGGAGTGCAGTCACACTCATATATCAATGGAAGGGGTCACATTTTGCGTGCGAGCTGTGAGTTTGGATTATCAGACTGGAAGGATGAAATTCCCTGAAGCTGAAGGGATCTGCCACCAGATGCATATAAAGCTACTAACTACTGTAAATATATGAGCAACTACGAATGCAGGAATTCGAGGCCTTCGGTTGTATCTTGATCAGGCTGATGAAGGGCACTCCTTGGCAAAAGGGTGCTGCTCCAGCCTGGCAAATAACAGTACCACCTTATTTATCTTGTCTTCGGAACAAGCTATAAATTATAACTTGGATAAGTGTATCAATTATCTACGCTGGTTAGTGCATTGTTTATCTACGCTAGTAAGTGCAGATATTACTCTGGATCTAGTGGGATTAATTTACGCAACTTGTTAGCTATCGTAATATCCATAGGTTATTAGAGTAACACGCATCAAGCTACTCTCTTCCTACCAAATTACTACTACTTGTTTGTTTTAGATTTATCCTCAGTTTAACTTTTATATTTTTTATCATATTAGGTTTAACTTTTATAATGCTTCTTTGCAGCTCTGTGACAAGGTTACAGATCCAAGTTGTTCTGTTGGACATGCCTTAACTTGCCCACCAATGCTCAAGGATCATCCTGGATCGAACAAGAGTCCAAACCTCATTTGTGTTGGCGGTTGCATTCACTCAGGAGACAACAATATTCCACCCAAGATCAAAAGACTATGTGCCAGAGAATAATCAGTGTGAACATTTCCTATCGGACTTGGAAGAAACCGGGATTCGTCATGGACAAGAACTGGTTCCAAATAGGTCTCATATGGGGTTGAACTCAAGGATTTCGGATGGAGTGCAGTCACACTCATATATCAATGGAAGGGGTCACATTTTGCGTGCGAGCTGTGAGTTTGGATTATCAGACTGGAAGGATGAAATTCCCTGAAGCTGAAGGGATCTGCCACCAGATGCATATAAAGCTACTAACTACTGTAAATATATGAGCAACTACGAATGCAGGAATTCGAGGCCTTCGGTTGTATCTTGATCAGGCTGATGAAGGGCACTCCTTGGCAAAAGGGTGCTGCTCCAGCCTGGCAAATAACAGTACCACCTTATTTATCTTGTCTTCGGAACAAGCTATAAATTATAACTTGGATAAGTGTATCAATTATCTACGCTGGTTAGTGCATTGTTTATCTACGCTAGTAAGTGCAGATATTACTCTGGATCTAGTGGGATTAATTTACGCAACTTGTTAGCTATCGTAATATCCATAGGTTATTAGAGTAACACGCATCAAGCTACTCTCTTCCTACCAAATTACTACTACTTGTTTGTTTTAGATTTATCCTCAGTTTAACTTTTATATTTTTTATCATATTAGGTTTAACTTTTTTGTGAGAAATAACATAAGGATTATGTTTTTAGATTCATCACAAGGAACGATTTCATCATATATAATTGACGTGTATTAAACTATACCTATTTGTAGAATCATTGATTAAAGGGAAATTTTCTTAGTACAAACCCAAAACATGTACTCCCTCCGTTCATTTTTAGATATCGTTTTAGAGTTGGGCACGGGAATTAAAGAGAAGTAGAAAAGATGTGCATTGAAAAACGAAAAGAAGAGATAGAGATAGATGTGTAGTGGAAAGAGATAATATTATATATATCGGGAAGAGAGAAATGTGCATTAGAAGTGCGAATGACTTGTAATTTGAGAAAAGTAGGTGAAGCTCGAATGACATGTATTTTTAAACGAAGGGAGTAGTTTGTAACATATAGCTAGATTAGAACTTGGTCCTAATGCCCTTCTCCAAAAGTTTGAAAGGGACGAGAAATTTCATAAATTTATGACTATTTGTGCCGAAGTAATACGACGACTTCTGTGATTAATTTAAGCAAACTGAAACTATTTGTACTATTTGTAATAGAAATTTACCATTTTGAATCCGGACCTACATGGCAATGAATTAAAATGTGTCATTAACTAGTGGGACCAATCTTAAAACTCGTAGTTTTGCGAAATAAAAGGTACAAAAAGATGTAGTTATCTAATATCTAACTCAAAAGTCATAGTTTTGTGTTACTTCTAGGCTTCTAAAATCTACCCAAAAGTGAAACATACTACGTTTTTGTAAATCATATTTTCGTTACATAAACAAATGTAACTGTGGCTCTAGAGCAATCACGAAGCAAAGTTTCAACCACTACCTTTAGTACATGATTAATCAATATAGTATAAGGATCTACTGAGCTGTTAATATACATAGTATAGGTTTATCCAAAAAAAAATATTGAATCTACTAAGTATAGAAATTTAGTGCTAAGAAATTGTTGATAGGGCATTTCGACCAAGCATGCGCGCCCGCCTGGTCCGAAAGGCCATCTGGGCCTTAGCCCCAGGCTTGTCCTCGTTCTGCATGGCCATGTAGTGTGTTAGATTCTCATTTATTGTTTTCGTCTTGCTAAAAAAATTTATTGTTTTCGTGTTGTAAACTTTAAGTTTATCGTTTAGCTGTGTAGTGATGTGTAAGCATGTGTTCCAGTCCCTGTAAGCTTGTGTTTGCAGAAATGAATTCTGACATTTTTATACATTTGCGTCCATATGTTCTTTGCAACTAAATAAAGAATACATTATCGATGAATCCAAATATAAAATTTACAACTAATGAAATTATTGAGTTTCACCTGTGAACATAAACAATATTATACTTCTGCATTCGATTAATACTTTAATTATAGTTTTAGAATTCTTCAGGGTGCACCAATTAAAAGGTTTTTATCTTACTTTCTTTTTCGGTTACACAATACAACTCAAATACTCATAAGCACGCACAGTCACCGCTATTAAGGCATATACACAAACCCTACTTCTATGAGCATCTTCGAAGACTGAGATGGTAAATCCTCGAGATTGACGAAGTCAGCACTGCAGCCTCGCTGTCGACGGTCACGTCGCCTACCATCGAAAGAATAATTCCATTAAATCCTCAAAAATTGCTCACATGGGGAGTGAAACCTAAGACCTAAGGTGCTACTGTAGCTTTTATAACTGCTAGGCTACAGACTCTTTTGCAAGTTTTTATCCTACTTTGTAAGCCATTCATATTCCAAACATCGGCATAACTAGTTTCACACAGACAACTTGAAATAAATGAGAGTAAAAAGGTATGGCGACTGAAATTGTGAAGGTTACGCAAAAATGGAACGCCTAAAATAAACTACATATTATAGTAAGATATGCATTTGTATTCATAACTGCACAAAACCAATTTTCAGAAACAGCTTGATTCATCATGTAACTAGTAAAACATTTGACTATCTTCTTTGAGAGAGAACCATAAAGTAGAGAAGGTTGATTATTGTTTTATAATTTTTCACTGGAAGGTGCAAGTGATAACATAAAGCAAGGACGATTCTTTCCACTTGAACAGGCTACTGTTTACTAACCTGCCACTTGTTGCCTTGTGTCAGTTTGTTTAATCGTTTTTCGGAAAGATGGATTGATATTTATTGGTAACAAGTTCCAGTCTGTGTCCAGTCCCAGAGCAGTCAAACGTGCTGTCGAAATACCAGGCCAGAGATGCATCTGAATTGGTCTTCAGCGCGGTGTGCGTTCATACTACCTCCTGGTACTTCAGTTTTCCTGTCATGACGTCTTGGTGAATCAACTTAACGTTATGATTGAGCAAATATGTATATGTTAATCGTGTGACTTTTGCACTCACCCTCTGTAAAACCATTTCCGTTTGCACCTTGCAAAATGGGATATATTTAGATAACCACCCCTCTCCCGACAAAAAGTCATGATTTCTTTGTTCAGAGAATTTTTGCCGCTTCAATGACAACATCATCTTCCAATCTTCTTATATTTTATAATGTGAGCAAGTTTTGTCGGGCCAAGTCATTGTGATTTGAGCCAACCTAATATGACATGACTTAAACAAAATAAATAAAAAGGTAACCACGTTCGAGCTCAAGTCCTATATAATTTGTGAATCCCTGCCTCTCCTTGATGTGCTCTTGGTGCTTGTACAGCTGATTCACGGCACTTGGTGACCAAGTGTCCCGATATATGAATATAAACATAGTGGAACTGTAAAAAGAGTGGTGGGATCAATTCCATTGGGGCCAGGGATTGCTTTTTAGATGTCATAAGAAACAAGAATACACACACACACACACACACACACACACACACACATATATATATATATTTTGCAAGGGCATGCACATATAAGTTGTTGCAGCCTGTAGCACCATATCTGCACCATTTATCTTTTCCAACAAACATTTGTATATAGCCCTGAAATATGTGTGTTTATAGTATCACAAAATATACACGGAATATGTTTGCAGCATCTGATCTCTTACGAAGCGCACCGTATGTTGATCAAACTCACAGGTGTGCGTATCATCACGTAATTCAACAATTATATCACAAACAGGTGTGCATGTCATCACGTAATTCAATAATTATATCCACTAGTGAAATTCCTAGGCAAAACGAGGAAGCAACATTAATGAAGAAAATAAGTACAATACATTACGCTATGAACACTGTTATATAGGGAAACCTGGCCAGCGGAGAAAGCCAATATGTGTAATCTGTTTTGGAAATCAAACAGAAATATCGAATGCATGAATGCATCTAAATATGACATAAATCTAATGCGTGCATTCGCACTTCACACACACACACACACACACTAAAAGGACGGCGAAGTGACATGAAGAAATACAGTAAAACTTTCACATACAAGTTGTTGACTAACTTTATGCCATGCATAACGAATGCATGCCCATGGAACATTTGTAGAAATCATGAAAAGAGCCATGAAAGATACACTAGCTCCTTCATCTCTATTCATCCAATGTGCTATATAATGCAAGTTCCTAAAAGATAGCTAAATTTGCATAAAATAAAGCAGAAACGGGCGATCGTCACTCAAAGATCGGTCAGCATGTATAATTCAGTAGCGAGACCGATAACTAGCTAGTGATCATTTCTTCAAAATTCTCACAACCAGCTAGATCTAAATCAACTAACAAACTTTATCATAGTCAATTACCCTATGGTCATAGCTAATTGCACTACATATAGTTATTACGCAGAAACAAGAACAAGAACAAGGATCGAAAGAACAAGAGCGAGAAATTAGTCACCATTGATGCAATTACCTAGCTAGAATCAAATAAAGAAGAACACGACTAATTAAAATCGAAGGCACCCAACTATGTGTAGCTAGAAATTGCAAGCTGATCTACCTATGGTTCAGTTCCTCCAAATCACCCACGGCTGGACCTTTCTACACCGTGGCTAAGTGTCACCGTCGACATTCTCCTCTTGCTCCGCCGCCGCAGCTTCGTCGCTGGTACACTCGACATTGACTCCAAAGAGCCTGAAGCACTTGGCCCCCGAGGGTCCCACCTCGGCGGCGTCATGGCCGGCGACGACAGGCACCGTGTCGTCCACGTCCACGGCGGCGTACGCTGCACTTGCACCCTCGCCGCCGGCCATCATGGTTCTTTGCAGCAGCCTGTCATGGTGGTGGAGCGGCCACGCCGGCACGGCGGCGGCGTCGGCGAAGCTGATCTCGCGGCGGCGGCGCTGGCAGTGGCGGTAGTCGATGAAGTATCGGCCTCCGGCGGCGCCGGCTCGGGAGAAGGAGACGGTGTCCCCGGCGGCGAGGCGCGCGGCGCGGACGAAGCGGCTCCAGCCCTTGGTCATGACGTAGCTCTGGCTGCTCCCCCAGTAGGAGTACCGGAACCGCCACGGCGCGCCGGCGCGGTCCTCGAAGCAGAGCAGCGTCCCGGCGCCGGCGACGGGGAAGAAGCGCTCAGCGTGCTGCTTCGGCACGACCAGCCAGTTGAGCTTGCCCACGTCGCTCGGCGTCAGCACCTTGTCGAACATGTGCTCCCGGCCTTGTTCTTCTTGCGCTTCCACCAGTCTCAGGTCCATGTGCATGGACGGACAAAGTTAGGTGTGTTGTAGCACAGAGATCTAGCAAGGTTTTGTTTGGAGGATTCTCTTTGGGTTGTTCGATCTAAATCAATGGAGATGGGTGGTGCAAGGATACATGCATGCAATTGAAGAACAAAAAAGACTAGCTTATCAAGTTATCATCATGGTATGGTTTCTCAATTGGGCTTGAGCAAGAGAGGGGCAGGCATAGCTGGAGAGGAATGAGAGCTTTGATGAGAGAGATGTTCTTGCAAGATAGAGAAGAGGAGAGCTTCTTTGCAAGAAGGGGCCGGGAAGAGGGGGCTTAATCAAATCTGCTTAGGGGACAAGTGGGCTTGTCCTTTCTGCAATTGGCAGGATTAGCAGGGCAAGAGGAGGCAAGGTGTGACTAATATTAGTAATCTATGTATATCAGGCACCCAGTTACTAGTTTCTTGATCGCCACTTAGTGCATGCATGGTTGTATGCCCTTGCAACTTGTCGCTGATGGTGCAGGTCATGTCAACTAAGGATTCCTCGAGGAAACTCAGCAGATGCAGTTTTGCTGGCCTTGTCTCAACTTGTGCTTTGTAAATGTGTGCTCATCTCCTTTTCTATTTTTTAATTTCTTTTTCTTTCTCTGCGTGTATGTGCCGTGTCCGTGAGTTGATGAAGGGATATCTTATTACCAGCAGTCTTAGAAAACTGGGATCAGGTTGGCTGAACTTGTTGCTGTCGGTTTATTTCACCAGCTAATATATCCCCATGATTCGATTAACTAGAAATCGGGTATTATTCATGCTTCGTGCTTTTTGAAACACGGGATACATTTTAAAGAATTTTGCATAAGTTTCGTAGGAAATTTGACATCATAAGTAGCACCGCTAGCCCAAATCAGGAGACGTTTGGGCATCACAAATAAAGCATGGTAGTTAGCCATAGATCAAATGGTCCCCTTTTTCAAAACTATTGAAAAAACCTGTATGTCCATTATTTTCCCTTTTTCAGGCAAAATATTGCTACGAATGGTCCCCCTTGTTTAATCATACATTTTGATTGCTTTGGTTGCAATGAAGTGTAATTCCCAAGGTCAACTTTGCATAAATAGACAACAATTGATAGTTAAACATGGTTGATCAAGTCTTATTATGACAAGTTGATTTGTAGTCGTCATCTTCCTAGTTTCATGTGACGTCAGCTTCCATGTGCTGCTTTATTGTTACAAATATTTCAGTGTTTTAGTTTTAATGGCATACAAAATCCTCACATGCAACTGAATAATTCAGCATCCTTAATATGGGAGAGGTGGAAACTTATCACAGTGAGTTCCCATGGGCAAATTAGTAACCATGCAGTTTTTCTCCATCATATCGTTTTTTTTTTTCAAACGGACCTTCCTTATCATATCAGAGAAGCATGGCTAGGTCCAATATTCGCTCGGAAGGGCTCAGACGCTAGTCGGCAGAGGATCTACATGATGTTCCTAGACGAAATTGGGACAGATGGCTAGGTCAATGGGATCTACAAGATGCTTTCTGGCTTTAGAAAATGGATAGTCTTACAATGGGCGCTGCTACGCGTATATACTGGGTTGTACTACCTGACTAGGACAGCAGCAGTACTGGTCGTACCACCAGTACTGCTGCAGGTAGCATCTTCCATTCTCAGAAAAAGCCTTTTGTAGAATGGGTACGCACTGCTGCAAATAACTGAAGAGTACATACTTGTATAAAGTTGAATATGCAGGTGTGCCACAAGTAAACCGATTCGCTAAACAATGCTCGGGCGTCTACTTGACTTCGAACACACGATTTTTCTGGCTGCTTAGCTAACAAAACATTGTGTCTTTAAATCCATCAACCTGAAATTTGGGTGGGAAAAATTCGTGTGTTTCAACGACCATCAACACCTGAATTTGTGTTAATAATATTTTCGGCCGGCATAACAGTCTATTTAGCGTGCTGCTTCGGCACGACCAGCCAGTTGAGCTTGCCCACGTCGCTCGGCGTCAGCACCTTGTCGAACATGTGCTCCCGGCCTTGTTCTTCTTGCGCTTCCACCAGTCTCAGGTCCATGTGCATGGACGGACAAAGTTAGGTGTGTTGTAGCACAGAGATCTAGCAAGGTTTTGTTTGGAGGATTCTCTTTGGGTTGTTCGATCTAAATCAATGGAGATGGGTGGTGCAAGGATACATGCATGCAATTGAAGAACAAAAAAGACTAGCTTATCAAGTTATCATCATGGTATGGTTTCTCAATTGGGCTTGAGCAAGAGAGGGGCAGGCATAGCTGGAGAGGAATGAGAGCTTTGATGAGAGAGATGTTCTTGCAAGATAGAGAAGAGGAGAGCTTCTTTGCAAGAAGGGGCCGGGAAGAGGGGGCTTAATCAAATCTGCTTAGGGGACAAGTGGGCTTGTCCTTTCTGCAATTGGCAGGATTAGCAGGGCAAGAGGAGGCAAGGTGTGACTAATATTAGTAATCTATGTATATCAGGCACCCAGTTACTAGTTTCTTGATCGCCACTTAGTGCATGCATGGTTGTATGCCCTTGCAACTTGTCGCTGATGGTGCAGGTCATGTCAACTAAGGATTCCTCGAGGAAACTCAGCAGATGCAGTTTTGCTGGCCTTGTCTCAACTTGTGCTTTGTAAATGTGTGCTCATCTCCTTTTCTATTTTTTAATTTCTTTTTCTTTCTCTGCGTGTATGTGCCGTGTCCGTGAGTTGATGAAGGGATATCTTATTACCAGCAGTCTTAGAAAACTGGGATCAGGTTGGCTGAACTTGTTGCTGTCGGTTTATTTCACCAGCTAATATATCCCCATGATTCGATTAACTAGAAATCGGGTATTATTCATGCTTCGTGCTTTTTGAAACACGGGATACATTTTAAAGAATTTTGCATAAGTTTCGTAGGAAATTTGACATCATAAGTAGCACCGCTAGCCCAAATCAGGAGACGTTTGGGCATCACAAATAAAGCATGGTAGTTAGCCATAGATCAAATGGTCCCCTTTTTCAAAACTATTGAAAAAACCTGTATGTCCATTATTTTCCCTTTTTCAGGCAAAATATTGCTACGAATGGTCCCCCTTGTTTAATCATACATTTTGATTGCTTTGGTTGCAATGAAGTGTAATTCCCAAGGTCAACTTTGCATAAATAGACAACAATTGATAGTTAAACATGGTTGATCAAGTCTTATTATGACAAGTTGATTTGTAGTCGTCATCTTCCTAGTTTCATGTGACGTCAGCTTCCATGTGCTGCTTTATTGTTACAAATATTTCAGTGTTTTAGTTTTAATGGCATACAAAATCCTCACATGCAACTGAATAATTCAGCATCCTTAATATGGGAGAGGTGGAAACTTATCACAGTGAGTTCCCATGGGCAAATTAGTAACCATGCAGTTTTTCTCCATCATATCGTTTTTTTTTTTCAAACGGACCTTCCTTATCATATCAGAGAAGCATGGCTAGGTCCAATATTCGCTCGGAAGGGCTCAGACGCTAGTCGGCAGAGGATCTACATGATGTTCCTAGACGAAATTGGGACAGATGGCTAGGTCAATGGGATCTACAAGATGCTTTCTGGCTTTAGAAAATGGATAGTCTTACAATGGGCGCTGCTACGCGTATATACTGGGTTGTACTACCTGACTAGGACAGCAGCAGTACTGGTCGTACCACCAGTACTGCTGCAGGTAGCATCTTCCATTCTCAGAAAAAGCCTTTTGTAGAATGGGTACGCACTGCTGCAAATAACTGAAGAGTACATACTTGTATAAAGTTGAATATGCAGGTGTGCCACAAGTAAACCGATTCGCTAAACAATGCTCGGGCGTCTACTTGACTTCGAACACACGATTTTTCTGGCTGCTTAGCTAACAAAACATTGTGTCTTTAAATCCATCAACCTGAAATTTGGGTGGGAAAAATTCGTGTGTTTCAACGACCATCAACACCTGAATTTGTGTTAATAATATTTTCGGCCGGCATAACAGTCTATTTATGTTGAAGTTATAATAATCTTTCTGGCTGTAGTTATGAAGTAGTGTTGGCATAAATAAAAAGGAAGGAGTTTAAGTCCTTAATGGCACATGAACTTTAGCTCGTATAAAGCTAAAGCTTTCTAACATGCACATCATGAAATGGAACACTCGGGTGTCATGTAGGCATCTCCCAAGCAGATTCTATTTCAATCAGTTGAGCACTGTTTCTTCTGAACTTTCCAGGATTTTGTTTAGGAAATCCATAAGTGCTTAGATGAAACTTTAACTAGAACGAATAGATGGCAGATACCCAACATTGACCTGCCGTAATAGGCAATCCTACAACCTGAACTCCGACAGCCTTATATGGATGATGCTGCAACTAGCAAGCAACACACACAATTATTGTAAATATATTTGGACTCAGTTGTATTTGTGTATGCAACGGAACATGTTCTTCCCACTCTGAAACACCATAACCCTTTATATAGGCAAGTGGATCTTATCACATATGTAAGTACACCCTTTCAGCATCTCAAACAGAAAATTATAATTGAGCAGTTGACAATAATTTCCGTTCATAGGATGAACAAAAGAAGCTAAATACAATAATCCTCAAATCTCAGATGCCTCCTCTTTGGTCACATGTGGGAAGCATGCATGTGTGCAAGCTGATCAAACCAAGTCAATAGATGTGCCCTGATCATGATGGTTTTTAAATTCAAGAAAACCAATATCCAATGCAAGAGAAATATCTTTTTATTTACTAAACACAAAAAATATTTATTTTGACAAAATATAGGAGATGATACGGAAACCCATGTTGAATACTACATTACGAAAGTTCCATAGCAAAACATATAACAATTGTTCAAGGAAATATGCTGTAGATACTTCCTCAAGGCTTCAATTTATTGTTGATGGCGAACAAAAAAATATTCAGAATAATCTTCTATCAAATACCGACCTATTAACTACATTTTTATGAGCTAACATATACCTTAACCCGCTCAGTACAACATTTTTTTTTCAAGAACGTCCCTTGAATACAACTTGATGAACCAAAAATACAAACCAAGTCATCAACCATAAAAAAATCGAGCAAAAACCAAATTTCAACTACTATCCTTCACCAATCGTAAAGCATAAGGAGAATACCCTTTCACCAGGAAGTTCAATAGCCGCTTAATGCTTAATTCCAAGTCTAAGATATAAGGTTCAAAAGCAGTTTAGAGGGGCTGCTTGGCAAACATTAAAATACAACACACAATAAATTGAGTTTTACTGCATTTCAAGGTCTGAAGTACTCTAGTAGCTTAGACGTAATTAATTTTAACATAAACTTCCCTGTGTAGGCATCCATGAAGAAAGAAAATCAGGTAGATGCTTCGCTCTCAAGACGAATCCTCTTGGTACCAACATCTTCATTAGCCTGCACCCTATTATCCTTTGCTTCCACCGAGCACCTCTTGTATGGTTTAAAGCCTGTACGGCGGGATTTCAGCTTCAGTTGTGACAGTTCACTGGGAAAGGAAGCTCTTGACTCATCCATCGTATCAAGATCATGGTCGATAGCTGTAACATTCTTGTTGAGGTCAACTGTCACCGTGGTTGCTTCATCTTCATCCTCCTTGGAAATCATCTTTGATTCTTCTGCTTGAGGGGGAGAAAAGCTCTGGGGGAGCTTTTCTCTACTGAACAGTGCATCAAAAGCCAGACGACCCTGACAAAAGAAATGTGAATTAGAAAGGCAGTGATGGATACAAGTGATTTGCGTAATGTTTGTAGATTATAACCTCTTCAGAAACTTCCTTCCACGAATCACTTGTGCTTCCACTACTTCTAAATCTGCGGTGATTTGTGTCACCAGCTGAAGAGTTACTGCAGGAGGCTTGCTTTGCATTGTCGTCAGCCTTTTCTTGCTGCTTCTCAGGAACATTATCTGCCTCCACATCACTACTTGAAGGTGTGTTGGAACCACATGAAGAGCGATCCTGCTTTTTCTTGTTTCTGAACACATCGCTTGTGTCACCAACAGTGGTAGGTGTGGCGTCAGCATTCTGGCCAGGAGATATTTTTAACTCTGTGTGGAGAGACAAGTCTCCTTTCTCGTATAACTTCGTATAAT
>LAPY01000592.1:125097-139544 GCA_000970635.1 Eragrostis tef
CCCCCCCCCCCCCCCCCCCAACACACACACGAAAACCCAACCCAACAAGAAAATGTCAAAAATATGCCATTCCACCCATGAACCAGAAGTAAAAACAAAAGTATGACAAATAAATCTTTTCAACCATTGTTTTGCGTTTAAATGCTCACTAGTAACAGAAACGTCAAATTATATGGCCATCAGTGCTTTTGGACAGAAGCAAAACATGCCATGCCATATAACGCAGCTTATATCCATAGAAGAGGGACAGTAGACTCGGAAGAGGACAGGATATGGAGATCCAATTCATTCATGTCATGTTATCTTTAGAAATTAATATGATAGTTGGAAAAAATAACTAATTCAACTTAGAGAAAACAGTAAACTAACTCTATCGACAGGACTAAAATCTTACAACAACTGGGGTACACTGGACAAGTGAACAACAGTACCAATGCACATGACAAAGAACAGATCTTGAGGCTACTTCTACAGAAGACGAGATGCTAAAATGAACCTAATGGACTATGGAACCTTTTCTAATAACTATTTCTCCAAAATGAACCTAAAGGACCTCTTAATGAAAGGGCGGAAGGAATTATAATTCAGGCATTCATGCACGTGCAAGCTGAAATGCGAAGGACCTCTTAATGAAAGGGCAGAGCACCTGCCATATTTTCTGTCAAAAACCTAAATGACCCAAAAGTGTTGGAAAATTAAATTTATAAAAAGAATCATGAAATATTGCATACATCAAAGATTTTGGGCAAATTCCCTCAACAGCATTTACTAAGTGAATGATTTTTGCATTGCGTACATGTGATCCCGCCCTTGAAGCCGGAATATATTATCCTCATGGTTTCAGATCTCATGACAAGGTTCAGTCACAACCAGTGGTGGAGCTTGGAGCCAAAGCTTGTGGCGGTGGTGGTGATGTGGAGGGTGGGTGCAGGGGTTGTTAACTTGTCAGGTACACAAATTAGATGATTCTGAAAAGGGCAATTGGTGAAATGGGCTCAAATAGACTGGTTATTTTAACACTTTTCACGCACAAGGCCCCTGTTTAAAACAATGGCTCCGCCCCTGGTCACAACACGAACCATGATGCCCTCATCACTGACCAGGCAGGAGCACAGCGTAGCATCACTACCTTTCAAATTGCATCAAGAAGCACGTTGTCACATTTAGGTACATGATTGATTTCCAAAACAATACAAAAAAACAGACCTTTGTGTGCCTTCTGCTGAAGTACTAATCATGAGTTATGGTTTAAGTCCACCACCAAGTCAAATCCCAAAAGACTGTTAGTATTAATTTAACAATTGTTGGAATGCAAGTTGTTAAGCATTAGCACTTTAGCAGCATAGACTTGTCTTCTCTGGAACCTACAAACCTCACCAGTATTTCTAGGAATACAGTTTTGCAGGGTAAGAAAAAAATAAACTCAATATGTACCTGTTATATTATAGAGGCTGTCACGTACTCTAGTAAGGCAAGAAAAAATTAAGCTCCATGTGTATCTGTTATATTAAAGGCTGTCACTGGTCACGCTAATTTTCAAAGAGAGCATTCTCAAATTTTGGTGAGTAGCAATGTGCTATATGCTTATATGCACAATGATGAGCTGTCAGCCCCTTGTCAACAACTCACCCACAACTCCAAAGAAGGTGAGATAGTTGGTTGGTAGAATATATTTTCTATGAGACACAGAAAACCATCATATTTGTCAATATACAAATCTTACATCCTTTCCCTTCCATATATCTGGAGAGGAGACCATGAAGAGGATGCGATGCAAACTTCAGTGGCTACTTCAAGGTACAGGGCAGACAGAATGCCATCCAGCAATCTTACTATGTTCTTTGGCCGAGGTGAACAAAGACCAAAGTGAGAAGGATGGAATAAAAATAATTGTAGTATGATGTATATTATATCTCTTATTAACTTGTTGAAGCATTCAATGTTTTCTTTTACCAATTTATTGTTTTTCAGTTGTGTTTTTAATCATCCATACAAAATGTACAATGTGAAAAAAAAAAGTCCACGCTTTCCATCCCATTTTTCTCGAACGAACCTAGAAGCAAACAGGTAGCTTTTATATAGAGAAATATACACCCTAATTCGTGTCAAACAGGTAGATATTCCTCAGTGGCACGCGCATGAAGAAAGGAAGGAAGACTGCAGAAAGGGTAAAGAATCTAATAAAAAGGGTTATGAAACAAGCACAACCGACATTCGCTTTTGTCAGCAAATCTAAGGATGATGCAACTAGAAAATAGGGCTTAGACAGTGACCAACAAGGCACTAGCCAATCAGATAGAGAAATAACCTTGGTGAAGAACTTTTGAGCATGACTTCTGATCTGCACAGCCGTCTTTGTCCCAACATGCTCTATGGATAGTTCAGAAGGCGAACAACGAAATAAAAGAAAAAGTGCAAGATGCATATCAATATACAACCTAAATTCATATACATAAACCAAGTAATAATCACGTTTTGAATTCAGGAAGCGACAGCATACCAATCAATTTGGGTAAAAAAACAGCATACTAATCAAGATATTTTCCCTAAAAAGTTAATTCCCCTAAACGAACATTAATCAAGATATATGATATATGTGGAAATTTCACCTTCTATACGCTGCCATTGTCTGCCATAAAGCTTCAAGGCTTCAAGGAACCGTTTGTGTTCTGCCTCAGTCCACCTCTCCCGCTGCTTTGTTATTGTGTATGGCTTTCTTACCTAAAAACAAAAAGTATAAAATGTAGCTTCTTTTATCACAAATCAACAAGAACATCCTATAAGAACTCACCTTTATCATTGCTTCCTCACCAGAAGAATTTACCTCCATCTCCTAATCAAGGAAAAAAGAAACAGAAATAGAATGAAAAATGCCAACAGCTGATTGCTTTGTCACTTGGAGTTGAGGTCTTCTACAAACAGGAGAGCTCCTCCTTCCATATCTCCAACTAAACGTTGGACCTGACGCAAGTAGTACCTCATACCTCCTCCTAGACCTCTATATCACACCATCACTCCGAATATTTCAAATTTGTGCACCCAGCCCCACAAGAGCAGCCAAATTAGTGTTAAATACCCAAGAGAAAACCTAATTCACGACTCTACTCGTGAATTGAACTTGGACCAGAATCTTCAAAAGGATCAACTCCACTCACCTACTTGAATTGATCCAGCTGCAATTGATCTGCAAAAAGAATACAAACCATTCAAATATTCATTCACCGCCTAAATGTAAATTACATCCTGCCAACGATTCAGTCTTTTCATGAATTTTCAGGGGAAAAAAAGGATAAACTATCTTGTACCTAAAAAAGGACACAAAACAGTTTCACTGTTACAATAGCTAGTTCACTGCAGTTTCATAGGAACAGCATCATTCCACTCACCTACTGAAAAACTCATTTAAAAGTTGGTCTGTTGCACGTGAAAACTGAGTCAGTAGAGTTTAAAGATACCCTCCCGTCCTTATCTTCAATTCTATATCAGATTAAAACTCGCAAATTTTCAAATTATGCAACCATTCCAAGAAAGAAAAGAACTGGATTAGTTCACCAAACAAACAAAAGTATCAAGAAGCTGTAAAGCGTTATAAGAAGAAGAGTTCCAGCTCACCTGCTAAGGCCAAACACTTACTGTAACCTACCAGAACAAAGAAAAATGCCATAATAAGTGCCTATTCCCAATCAACTCCAGCCTTCAATCATGGTTCATGATCAAAAGTACCAAAGTCAACAATGGTATTAGACGGTTCATGATCAAAAGCACCAAAATCAACAATGGTATTAGACCCATTGATGCGGCTGAAATTTTCAAATAAAGCAAAGCCAAAAATAAATTTAAAAATACCTGAATTTTAAGTGAGCTTTTAGAATTTCAGACACTTTGCTTGGACGGAATTCAGGAGAGTGGACTGTTAAGCACAATAATTGGCAGCACCAATGTACTATTTCACAGCTCCAAAACAATTTAATATCGCCCTGAATATTCCTATATTTGAAAGTTATTATGGTAAGAGCAACAGAAGTCGTTTTGTCAAACTCAAGAAATAGTGTGTTAGAGCTTCTAATATGTGCATTGCGCTGTTATGCGACCAGTTAAACTATCAAACCACGTAAGTGTAGAAATAGCAACTCTGGAACATGTAAGCAAAGCATACAGAAAAGTTTGATGTGCATTTTATAAAAGACAAGTAAGAGAATAGTTAGTCTTGGCTCTTAAGATCTCAGATGAATCCTGCCAGGGGCAGACCCAACGCTCGGGCAACATAGGCCGTTGCCCGAGTCTGGCTCCAGTTCAGCCCTTTGATTATCCTATAGCTCCCGTAGGCAAAGTAATTTTGATAGTTCTGAGTCTTTACATTGCCCGACTCATGAATAAATCCTGTGCCCACCCATGAATCCTGCCACTAATTAAGAACTTCCATAAAGGATCCAAAAACCCTTTATTGATAGTGCTTGTAATTCCCACCGTAAAACTATGGACTCGGGATCTTATCACACACAAATACTAACACATGAAGGTCGCCACCGCAGGTCCTGCTCCATCTGCCAACCGATCATGCCAGCTCGGGCGCTCGTCCCATGTGAGACAAACTTGTTCGCAGTCTGCCTGATTTTTGGGGACGAGCTCGATCATCCCGCATCTGGAGGGAATACTTCTCCCTGGGGATGGACTCGTCCACTTGTTTCTCAACCAAATACTACTGCAAATAGGACCGCCTCGTCCCGTCCCACCTCATCCCACCAGCCAGACACACCCTTACACACTTTGACTATCACAACATGGCACCTTGACATCCATGCCCCAACCACCTCGACCACCGTCACTTCTTCCTCTGTTGCATCAATGCACTTCCATAACCTCCTCCAAAAGCATAGAAACCATTGGAGCTACATCATATAACAAGCTCAACATTAACATTTCAGCATCTTTGATTCAATTTGCCTTGCCTGCACCATTCATGAAACCATAAACCACTGCAACGCTGGTGTTGCCATCATCTCTCCAACCACCACAATATAGAGTTACTATGCTCTGACCAATTGATGAGGAAAAGTGAACACTAACATTTCACTTAGTATCATGCAAACTTCTTCCGACCGTGAAATATGGAATACGACTGGAAATATGGAATAAGAGTGGAAGAGAACCTTTATTTAAATTGTGCGAGCCAAGGCCTGCTCTTTGACTCTTATACAAGGAAAATTTGTCTGGAGGACACCCGTAAAGAGTGGTTTTGTGTGACGGACACTGAACTCGTCGTATTTGTCCGGAGGACACCGCGAAAATCTGGTTTAGTTTGGAGGACGCCGCGCGCTCTTTTTCAGCCCGTTGGGAGAGTGAAAAATTTGATAATACCACTCTTCCCATCCCTTCTATTTCTCATTCGTCTTCCCCGCTCACTTGAAACCAGGCCGCCACTTCCCCGCTCACACGAAACCACGCCGCCGTAACCCTACCCCGACCCAGACGCCGCCAAGCACTACTCCATTCATGGTCCTCTTCCCTGGTATCTGACATGTCAAATACACCCAAAATCAGACCAAAGTCGAGTGAAATCAAATTCTTGAATCGAACAAAATCAAATTGAAGACGAGCGCCAAGAACTGATGCTTACCCGAGCATCCTTCATGCATCAGAAGAATTTTCTTCCTCTGTTCCGTCTCTGGAACAGGCTCACCGGCCATCTGCCCCCGAAACGGGCTACGGACATCGACCCCCTTGCCGCGCCAGATGTCGACCCTCTCGCCAACATGGTCGAAGGGCGCTCTGCGGGCGTCGGCACGGGTCGGCGGAGGCGAGCGTCAGCACAGGTCGGCAGAGGCGGGCGTCGGTACGGGTCGGCGGAGGCGGATGGAGGCGACGGGCGTCGACGGCTGCGCATCTTATCCACTTGTTCCTCCATCTGAACCAGTCCGGTGAAAGGCACAAAGGGCACTTGCGTCATTCCACTCTTCCATCAGGCTGGAAAAGGGCGCGCGGTGTCCTCCAAACAAAACCAGATTTTCGCGGTGCCCTCCAGACAAATACGACGAGTCCAGTGTCCGTCACACAAAACCACCCTTTATGGGTGTCCGCCAGACAAATTTCCCCTTATACAATACATAAGCTACTATGCACAAACTAGTTGGCCCAGAAAAATCTAAACTAATGGGAAAGAGAACAATTCAGTGATGCATCATCACACAAGAATCTTCTCCAGTACCTCTATAGCTAACCATAATTCCCACCATGAGTAAGGGATACTCTAGCAAATGTCAAATGGCCAAACCATAGTACATATATATCTAACCGTAATTCCCACCAATAGTAAGGGATGCTCTATAGAATGCCAAATGGCCAAGGATGGATCCTATACTAGCGCCATCACTCGTGACCACTAGAAGGCCCATGCAGTCATTTTAACTCTTTTTTTCTTTTCTCAAACACGCAGGAGAATTGTGTGTCAATTCATTAAGGAGTAGAAAGGTGTTACGAAAACAAAGATAATAACGAGGGGTTGAGCCTCGCTCCAACCTCACACGACACACACCAACTCACACGCCACTAAACCCTAGAAATTTTACATGTGCACCATGCTAACAAAAGAGTAAACGACCACAGTAGAAAGCCTAGGTTTCTAATGCCACCAACCGAAGGAGCATATCGGGAAGAGATGAAGCTCCTACCAAGCACCAAAGGGAGCATTCATTGCCAATGGTTTTCAGAAAACAAGGAAGACTTGGACTTGAACCACTGAAGACAAAAATCGTAGGATTCTTTTTAACTATCCTATGAGCACCAAGGCCAAGATACATAATTCACAACTTGCTACTCCATTGTTCTCTTTATCACCTAAATCCAAATTAGTTTCAAGCAAAATGAGGCAACATTTTGATCCCACATTTATCAGTCTTCTGTCGTGCCACGGGGTTAGAGTTTGAAATTTAGGAGTGTCAAGTCATGGGGTTTTCTCTATTTCTCTAGACGCACAAGGGCACGCCACCTTTTGCAACCCTCATCTCCTCACACTTGGAAGCATTTCAGGTCCGACCACCCCCGATAACTATGCCTATATCGCTGATAACCAAGCTTTTGTCTCCCTTTCCATAAGACTATGCCAAGACTTCAACAAGTTGTCAGTCCTGCCTCTTACACTCTAACCATCCCAATCCCAGTTATTTGCCATTCTTGGTTGGAGCTAAAGGTGTCCCGCCTCTTACACACTAATCATCCCAATCCCATATATTTGCCATTCTTGGTTGGAGCTAAAAGCGTTGGTTCTCAGCTTTACCTTCCACAAGTCCACGAAAAATCACTGCAAGTCTCCAACACCCGATCTCGGATGAGTTAACTCATCTGGCATTGTTTGCCTACCCTTTTAATTATCAGCTTATTTTGGCTTTTGGATATCCAGAACACACCAAATCGGCCTATGAGAAGCGACGCTAGGAGATAGCACCAGAGAATAACAATAAGGCTTTCCAAGGAAGAATAGAACACAAATGGGTAAATTAAAAGGAGATGAAATGTAAGATAGTGCATTTGCTTTCGGCTGGAACTCACAAGAGTTGGCAGAACTGAGTGATGGAACAAGAGATGGTTCTTATCTAATGGTAGTTAGAGAAAGCAACATCCATAGAGATTGTTGCAGGATACAAGATAATGTTTGGCCAAAGTGTGACCTGTTAGCCCATAAGTCAGTGCCGTGACAAAGCGGCTGTGTGTCATGGTAGCTAGAGAAAACAAGATCCTACGAAATTGAACAGTTTTCTGGCGAAGTTTCTGCCATTTTATTGTGATATTCCTGCATTTCAAAAATGCTATAAGAGATTCGACCGTGCACATCCCAAGACAACACTCTTTTTTGAATGAGTAAATTTCATAAAATTGCAACTGTTTGCACGGGAATAAAACAAAACTATGACTATTGAGTTTAGTTTCACAAAACTGTGACTATCGAGTTCAGTTTCACTAAACAATGACTATTTGCACCCATATAACACAAAACTACAACTTTTCTGGCATGGCCTCAAATGCCATTCGTACATATTACTTTTTCTAAGATGTGTGGCTGACAGGTGGGGCCATGTAAAGAAGTCGTAGTTTTACGTTACAAGGAGTACAAATAGTCGCAGATCTCTGAAACTGAACTCAAAAGTCGTACCGGTGTTGCTCCGGTGCAAATAGTTGTTGTTTTCTGAAATTTACTCTTTTTGAATAGAGAAAGTATAAAGCAGCAGTTTCCTTAGATTAATGCACCAACAACTCATAGATCAAATTTAGAGAAACAAATGTACCTCTTTATGTACTTCAATTCACTTTTCGAAACATTAGATCAAGCTGCCTCCAACCTGTCGAAAAGTGAGAAAGATAAGTTATACTAATGGATCTTTTGAAAGCACACCTCAAACGCAAGAAGGCAGATATATCTTGCACCTGAATTAACTTGTCGATCAGTCAGTTCCAACTGCGAAGTAATAGAGCAACAGGAAATTAGCCTTAATTTGTCTCCGACAACAGTCAAATAGAGAAAACAGTTTGGAAGCTAGAAATTCTAGGTGAATGAAGCAGAGACAAAACACACCCTAACAAAGCAGACCTGAACTAAGTCTCACATGCTAACCACGGAACGCAAAAACCATTAATTCCCTTAATTGTTCGCGTCTAAAGAATTGCGCATGTATATCCAGCACTTCAGAAAACAAAAAGGTAACCAAATCTACAGAGTCATCAAGCTGGGTACAGGGAAACATTAAATAGGTGTCCATAAACCGATTTATCTCAAACAGAGCCAAGTAATATCAAACGGAATCCATATTCACATATTCACAAGCAATTACGCATATGGCAGAAATTAATCGTCTACTCAACAGTGAATCAGTGATACATAAAGCACCCAACAGGACCACTTGCAGGCCTCGCCAAGAAAGAGAGTTCACCTCCGTGAAGTTACCAAGTACACACTGCCACGTACCGACCCAAACCACAGTCAAGCTGCAGGAAAATACACCACCAGAGGTAGCAGAATTCAGTGAAACAAACATACTGAAAGTCACGTCCCATCCCGAGAACAGAGCAGAGGAAAATTAAGCACCAAAAGACACATAGATAACCGAAGCTTGAAAAGCTAGTTAAAATCACTTATCTAATTTCAGTCTAAATACTAAACCAAAAAGTAAGTTAAAAGTTGGATATCAATTTTTCAATTTAAGGCGTCCAGTGGAAACAGAGCATACCAAACTAACAAGCAAAAGCGGTTCCAATTTCTCTAAACTTTTTCTGAGGAATCTCAGCTTGAGAATCAGTTTGATTATACCTCGACAGACGCAACCGAGTCCAATCCAGTTATCCAACCCAAGCCCAATCTAGGTGGTCGCCACCGCCTAGCTCCCCCGTCCACCCCGACGCACGGCGGCCTGCACACCACCACCAAAACACCGTCCAACCCGCAGCTCAGCTCATCGCACGGACGTGAAACAAAATTCGTGCCCCGATCCCCGCCCCACGCACCTCAGGCGACCGCCACGGCGGGGGGGACCCTTCCCGCTCCGCCGCCGCCACAAGCTCCTCGACCGGCGTCCCGGGGGATCTAGCTGAGCTACTGCCTCGGAGCGAAGGCGGAGGAGGAAGAACCAGCAAGCTAGGGGGGGAGGTCTCTCGTAGCTGAAGAGCAGCAGCTCGAGGCGCGTGCGTGCGGGCGCGGGCTTCGCTGTTCGCTGTGGTGGTGCGCGCGGGCGGGGCGCGTCGCGGCTGCTGCTGTATGCTGTGCGCTCGCGGGGAGGAGAGGGAGGTGGGTGTCGCGATCGCGGCGCTCGCCGCGAGAAATCTCAGCCACTATCTTTTCTTGTGGGTTTCTCGCGCTCCGTCCCCCGCAATCTTGCGACGCCGCCCTCCAGCATCGCCGGAATTGCGCCCAATTGTTTAGGCTGACCAAGGAGGTAATACCAGTAGTCCCGTACAACTGAATGATTAGTTGCCTGGCCATTCTCAATCCGTGTCTGGCCATATGGAGTAAAAATGGTTGGCTACCCTTTTTCCTTCATTCGGAAAGGAGGCGCACGAGAGTTGTCAGAGTCATCCAACGTGTCAGCTTTGTGAGCTGAGTGTACTTATGGTGTGGTTAGGGAAATGCATATATGAGAGTTGTCATTTCTCTTCTCTCTTTTTTTGTCTTTTGTAAATCATCAATCTTAAACGAATGTATACTTTTCTGAGCCTTTATCCTGAGTTACACTTCAAGTACAACTAATATAGTATCATACTTTCTAAAAGTTTTTTAGAAGTTAACATATACCTACAATGAGTCCAAGTCATTTCAAAAAACACGTCTCGTCTCATCCATCGATGTTCTATGATTAAATGTGAGCGTGCCCTTAAAGGTGAACATGCCTTTTTTTTGAAAACTAAGTACTACATCAACAAAAATTTTGAGAACATGCGAAACACGCGTTTCATTAAGAAGAAGAGAAAAGCTCACAACGTGGCTAACGCCAAGTGCCCTAAGGGACTTGAACAAGAGCCGACCACGAAGTAGTAATGAGTTACAAATACAAGTTCGAAAGCAAAACAATTCTAATAGAAAGAGGCGGAAACAAACTTCCCTGCCTCTTTTCGGTTTGTTCGGTCGTTAGAGCTTGTCGCTATTATTTCATCTATTTAGCTACTAGTACAAAGATATGTTTCCTGCTTTTGCATGATGCTTTCTTCAAAATTACATTATAGAATAAAACTAATCCAAAGATGTTGATTTAGAGCTGTGATTTTTAGTATAATAACTTATAAATGGTCGTACCCACTTTGCAAAAAAAAACAGAGGACGTGCCTATGACTTCAGATTTTCAATATTCGTTTAAATGCCAAACGACCGACTCTTCCGACCAAGGAAAACCACCCAAGGAGTCACACGCAAAATACACCCTTCCCAGGGTTCCCGACGCAAAACGTAAAAGGTCACAGGCAGCAACGAATAATTTGCGGTCGGAAATGGCCGAAGCAGCCCCGCCCCGTCGGCGGGTCCCACTTGGCGGCCAGCTGGCGTCGATCTAGTGGCGCGCCTTGCGCTTTTTCCCGGGCGCCCGAACCTGTGGCCGCCTGCTCTCCACAAACACCGCGCGACGCCATCCGCACCGTCCGTTCCTCCCCATCTTGCCCTTTACACCGTCCGATCCGTGAGGCGAACTCGTGGCTAGCGTCGCGCGCCCCAGCCAACGGCCTTGATCGGCCCCAGAGTTGCATCCTGCGGCGGCGGGGATGCCAGCGCGTGATATGGGCCCGGTTCAGGGTGGGGCCGGCTCGTGTGCGGATCCGGGCAGTTTGAGGCTGTGGTGGAAAAGCGCATCGCTTGGGTGGGGGCCGCGGGAGCTGCCCCGCGGGGCGCGTACACGTGGCACTTAGGCGCTTGGGGATTGGAACGGAGCGCAGGTTACGAGTGGGACCCGCCGCTGGTGCTGGGCCTTATCTTTATGACTCCCTGTAGGACGTGACGTGGCGCGGCGCTTTCTTTACTCGCGGTCGCGGTGATGCCAGCGAGGTGCCAAGTGCTGGTTTGCTATGGGTTAACGAGATGCTACCGTTTTGCCTTAAATAATATTACTACTCCTTTTTTTTTCTCCTCTATACGAAGGAAAAACGTCATTGTATTTGTGCTTTTCATTTCACTATTATTAGTTGATGCTTCATCTACAAAATGTTGCAACTTATTCTTTTTGTTGTTGCGAGAATGACAATTATTTTGGTGGTATTTGAAGGTAAAGTTTGCTATGTTTTTTTAAGAGATCTTTGCATCAATCTTAAATGTTTGTTTCAGAATTAGGTACTTCCTTCGTTCCAAACTAACTGATGTTTTAGCTTTGGATACAAGAGTTAGGAAAGGTGAAAACTATGAGTGCATAGGAAACAAGGAGTATAAAGATGAAGATAGACATAAATTGGCAAATACATTAGGATGTGATAATAGCAAGTATTTTAAGAAAACTAGATAATGTAAAAATGACAATTATAAATACCTATAAGTTTGCTGGATGAAAATTTTCACATAGCCTTATCTATTGTAAGTAGTTAGAGCATCTCTAAAAGACTCCCATAAACTTAGAGCAACTAGAAAATTATGAGAGGTAATTTTTCTCTTCTCCTCCAACAGTCCTTCACTAAAAGCGAATTAAAAACACTTTTGATTGGGACACATCAACATTTAGGACCAAAAAACATTAATTTCACTGGAAAAAGAAGGAATATGATCTGTAATTCTTTCCCTGTTTGTAGCTACAAATGAGAGAGTTTAGGGCTATAAAAATTAAGGGTGGTTCTGGGATCCTGTTGGAGCTAATTTTTTTGATTGAATTACACTATTTTAATTTAAGATAGGTTTATAGATGCTTTTAGTGGCATAGCCAAGTTGGGCTGGTAGGTAAATATTTATTGCGAACTCTCAGAAGAGATGCACTTTGAATTGAGGTGGGTCCTGTTTGGCACACCAGCTCTCAGATTTATGCAGGATTGATCTTGAATTTATAACATAAAATGTTTAAAGATTTGATTTTTAATTTAAGTAAATAACAATGACTCAACATATAATATCCTTAAATACTTCCATATCTCTATATCATGGATTTATGGGCATGAGCAGCTCTAAGCGCGGGGCGCGTACACGTGGCACTTAGGCGCTTGGGGATTGGAACGGAGCGCAGGTTACGAGTGGGACCCGCCGCTGGTGCTGGGCCTTATCTTTATGACTCCCTGTAGGACGTGACGTGGCGCGGCGCTTTCTTTACTCGCGGTCGCGGTGATGCCAGCGAGGTGCCAAGTGTTGGTTTCCTATGGGTTAACGAGATGCTACCGTTTTTGGCTTAGTTATTCATTACTGTTTTTTTTTCTCCTCTATACTAAGGAAAAACGTTGTTGTATTTGTGCTTTTCATTTCAGTATTATTCAGTTTGATGCTTCGCTACTAAATATTGCAACTTATTCTCTTCGTTGTTGCGAGAATGACAATTATTTTGGCGGTATTTGGAAGCAAAGTTTGCTCTATTTGTTTAAGAGATCTTTTGCATCAATCTTAAATGCTTGTTTCAGAATTAGGTACTTCCTCCCTTCCAAACCAACTGAAGTTTTAGTTTTGGGTACGAGAGTTAAGGAAAGGTAAAAAAGTGAGTGCATAGGAAACAAGAAAGAGAAAGATAGAGATAGATATAGATTGGCAAAAAGAGAAAGTATATTAGGAAGTGATAATAGCAAGTATTTTAAGAAAACCGAAGAATGAACAAAATGTCAATTATAAATACCTATAAATTTCTTGGATGAAAAATTTCACATGAGCTTCATTTAGTGTAAGTAGATAGCGGCGTAGCCAACTTGGGCTGGCATGTAAATAGAATAGCTATAATTATTGCGAACTCTCAGGTTAGGTAGGTCCTTTTTGGCACACCAGCTCTCTGATCCATGCTGGATCGATCTTGAATTTATAACATAAAGTATTTAAAGTTTTAATTTTCAATTTAGGCGAATAATAAAATGACTCAACATTAAGATCTTTAAATACTTCCGTATCTCCATATCATGGAATTATGGGTATGAGCAGCTCTAAGAATCCATGGATTTTAATTTGTGGAGCTAGAGCTCTGCCAAATAGGGCCTTGGATTTTAGTCTCAGTCCCTTGATGAGTGTGTTAAGGGAGTTGAGGAAGGAAATTCTATAGAGTTCTATTCCACTGTTACCGTTTGTTTCATGGGTTTACCAGTGATGAGGAAGTAGGTCTTAAGTTATGAAGAACGGTGGATAGTTTATTATTCATCTATTAACAGTGATAAGCAGAAGTTATTCATTGATTTTGCTTAGAGTTGTGGGTGCCAGCGGGGCTCGCACCGACGCTCTCTCGTAGCTTTGCCACTGATCCCAACTAAATGTACATTCTCCATTCTGATGACCCATGTCCCTGAAACGCAGTTTGTCTTTGTCTTCCTCGCTCTGTTCACTTGTTGTAAGCCCTGTTCATGGCAATAGACGACAGAGGGATGGAGTCATGGAAGAATTAAGGGGTGATGCACACTTTCCCTTGCTATACTGAGGGCTCCCCCATTGTACACAGCCATAGCTCGCACGAGGTTCCCATTTCTTGAGCGTCCGCATGCCTCTGTTTTCCGTGAGAAAATCTGGTAGTGGTAACATAGCGAAGCGAAGGGAGTAAGAGTAAAGTTACTGTGGACGGAAAGTGTGCAGGAGTGCTTTGATGCCTGGAACAACGTGGAATTTTTTTTATTTTTAATCGTTTTTTATTATATTTTTATTAATAACCGAACGTTTTTGAAAATTGTAAAACTAGTCGCCCAGTCGCCCGAAGGATGGGCGATTAAACCCAATCGCCCCACGCGCGGGCGACAAGGCTTCAAATACCCCGTTCAACGGGCGACAAGGCCGCGGCGCGGTCCGGTGGGGCCCAGTCGCCCCGCGCGCGGGCGACAGGGATTCA
>LAPY01000592.1:167067-181620 GCA_000970635.1 Eragrostis tef
TATGATTATGAAAACTAATTAATAAATCATAATGAACAAAGGAAGATCGAAGGTGAAATGCAAATGAACTGATAACTAAAATTGAAACAATACTTTTTAAAAAATAATAAATAAAATAAGAATGAAAAAGGATGACTGGTAACAACAAAATTTGGAACAAGCAAGCATGTTCATTCAAATTATTCTCAGTTTTTGACCAACAAGTTCACACCCGAGCGAGATTACAACGTGAATCACGTTGAAGATCAAGCCATTTTCCTGCCACAGCATTTTACAAGGCAGCAGCATGTGCTGCGAGTCTTGCACTGTGCAACAGGATCGACATAGCCCAACCCCTTGCAAGCTGTGGAGCATGTATCTTGATTGCATTCTATTCCCTTCAAGTCAACACAATTAACTGCACAAGGACAAAGCTAACAATCAACTTTGTGATATTGAAGAATATGCAAAATGATGATGAGCAAAAAAGAACTTACCGTTGAGTCCTTGAGCAGGATAGGATGCCAAGACCATTGCCTGGACCATTATGGCCACCAAAAACATAGCCCGAAAATCCCTATTTTCGAAAAGCACCATGAGGTTAAGCGGCAGTCTGCAATGTTATTGGCTTCCATTCCATGGCCACGCTTTAACACGATTATATATAGCTCCAGGTAAGGCACGCAATTAATTCGTGCAACCGTATTTTCTTTTTATTCCATCATATTGTCTTTATTGTCAGATTGGTGTGGCTATAATCCACAGTACATTATTTAGATGTCGTTTATTGAGTCAATTCAGTCCAATATATCTTCAGACCTATTTTCATATGTCATTTATTTCTGATTTTTATTTCAAAGAAAAATATTCATTGAATGGCATTGAATACGGCAATATATGACGATGCTTTATCCCCAAAAGCAAATATCGGAATAAAAAAATTCTCACCACATATATACTCAGGCGTAAATATATTTAGGAGAGTGCATGGATTTATGTTTCTCATAAATTTTGATTCGCTGCTTTAATCGTTCGGTACCACACCAATACATACATTGCATTCGTTCAACATGCGAAATGATGACTGTTGTCCCTAACGCAGGAATGCAGAGGAACACAATTGGTTCACCTGCCTAAACAAATCAATGGACCTATCGATTGTTGAATCTCCCAGTACCAACCCAAGCTCATTCGCCCACAGGTAGACACTCGCGACATTTCCAAATCAACTTCGTTGTTCCTGACCCTTTTTCATCTTAATTGTTTTTTGAACAAAAAGATCACGATAAACTGTTGGTATAAGTTCTGTCTTGGTCGCCAATTTAAATTTGCGTGTTCCGAGCTTCAGGAGGAAGACTCGGACACAGGCCAAATAGACGCACCGGGAACGAAACTTGCGAAGGAAAGCCGTGAGACAGGACGTGTCGCACATGTAATTTTGTGTTGCTTTAGTCCTTGCTTACAGCCTGCCCACTCGCTGATCCCCTCTTGGGTTCTATAGTTCTGAATTGTTTGCATTGTAGTTTTGGTTCGTTGAGTTTATCACTGCTATATAATCATTTCCTTTGGTCTCAAAAAATAATCGATGTTATGCCAATATTATGTTTCCTCTCGTGGTTCGCTGACACACTGCCCAGAGAGAGGCCCAGTCAGGGGGTGCATTTGCAAGCTTGCCACATTCGTGATTTGTGGATTGCTAGACTTGGTTCAAGTTTACCGCAACACAGCCCATGCCTTTTCTCGCTGTCATCAGTGAGATTAATTTGCACCAAGAATCCATTATTTTTTTATAACAAAACGAATTAAGCGTTACATAAAAGTTTCATATAACATTATCTGATGGATGGATCCCACTTGCAGCCAGAGCAAGCAGTTGAATATTTGTCACGGGACTCAAGACGATTTTCGCCATTATCTTTTGGAGCAGCAGCAAGTGTCCCAAGGAGAGGGTATTCCTACCCGGCAGACAGTGTGGGGATTATCGCCGTACCCCTGCAACCAAAACATACGGTTGCACGACACGTCTGTGCATGCTAGCATCTTGAAACATTCTATGGGATGAAAACATCAAGGTTTAATGGCAATTTTATTACCCATAACCACATTTGAAAATAGAACAAATAAATGAATTGCACACACAACTTACCCTCTGCAAGACAGAGAGACAAAACCATGGCCATGAGCATGACAGACACCAAGAGTAGAGTCCATGTGTCCTTGCTTCTGAGAAGCGCCATGAGATGAGATATGGTGTTTCAAGCTGTTATACGCTTAGGTTTGGGGTTGAGACTGCGGTCAGGCTTATATAGGGGACGGAGGCTAAAGCAAATATGGTAGAGAATTATTTTTTGCCATTTTTCCTTCTCTGCAGATAAATTGTTTGATCGAATTTCAAGATCAGGAATCCCAAACAAATAAAATGATCTTCACTTGCTAAAATGCAAACCCTCACCTTTGGTAGTCATTTATGAGAGTGTTGAAACCATTTTTATCTGTTTGTTGCCTTGTTCTTTTCTTCTTAATTAGGAAACACGGTATAGAAGCAGTAGTAAATACACCACATATGATTCTCACAACAACAACGTAGGTTTTGTCCCAAGCAAGTTGGGTTAGGCTAGAGATGAAATCCACAAGAAACTAAGACAAGAGAACATAAATGATAGGGCAGAACGTAGAGTTAGAGTAAACAAACGATTCTCACAAATAAAACAAAAACATCACAAACGAGCTGTCTCAATGGAGTGACCATTGCATAAAGAAAATTAATTGGAAATTTGAAATTTCAACAGATCCTCTTCGCATCTTCCTTCTTCGACTTCAGTCTGCTGTTTTTTTTTTTTTTGAATTGCCTCACAGCATGGCCACCAAGAACACTACTGATAGAGCCAGGAACTTGCCCATTAAGCAGGGTGGGGCAACTGCCCGAGCTACCTGGAGTTGGGACCAGTGGACAGCCAACACATGTTACACTTCGTGCGAGTGCCAACGCACGTTACACAGTTCAACTGTACTGGGCGTCCACGGTGGCTATGATTGAGGCACAATTTGGCCCATCAAAAATTTTGGAGACAGTTTGCCACTTCAACCTTTGGAACGTCACAATAGATACAACTCCACCATCAGACCGTCATCTGACATGCTTTGTCAGAATGGAAGAGAAAATCTACACATCTAATATATTCTTTAGATATGGTATTTACCGAATTTCGTCCAGTTCCGTGTTCATGTGGCCCTTCAATTAGATATAATCTTTTAATTTGTCATTCTCATTTAATATAATTTTATTTATTAAATGCTAAACTAATTATGGAACGCTATCACAAAAAATCATTTCTAATGATCAGTTACTAGAAGCACCATAGCGACATGCCATCCGCCACTGACTTTTTGTTACTAGGGATGAAAACATCAAGGTTTAATGGCAATTTTATTACCCATAACCACATTTGAAAATAGAACAAATAAATGAATTGCACACACAACTTACCCTCTGCAAGACAGAGAGACAAAACCATGGCCATGAGCATGACAGACACCAAGAGTAGAGTCCATGTGTCCTTGCTTCTGAGAAGCGCCATGAGATGAGATATGGTGTTTCAAGCTGTTATACGCTTAGGTTTGGGGTTGAGACTGCGGTCAGGCTTATATAGGGGACGGAGGCTAAAGCAAATATGGTAGAGAATTATTTTTTGCCATTTTTCCTTCTCTGCAGATAAATTGTTTGATCGAATTTCAAGATCAGGAATCCCAAACAAATAAAATGATCTTCACTTGCTAAAATGCAAACCCTCACCTTTGGTAGTCATTTATGAGAGTGTTGAAACCATTTTTATCTGTTTGTTGCCTTGTTCTTTTCTTCTTAATTAGGAAACACGGTATAGAAGCAGTAGTAAATACACCACATATGATTCTCACAACAACAACGTAGGTTTTGTCCCAAGCAAGTTGGGTTAGGCTAGAGATGAAATCCACAAGAAACTAAGACAAGAGAACATAAATGATAGGGCAGAACGTAGAGTTAGAGTAAACAAACGATTCTCACAAATAAAACAAAAACATCACAAACGAGCTGTCTCAATGGAGTGACCATTGCATAAAGAAAATTAATTGGAAATTTGAAATTTCAACAGATCCTCTTCGCATCTTCCTTCTTCGACTTCAGTCTGCTGTTTTTTTTTTTTTTGAATTGCCTCACAGCATGGCCACCAAGAACACTACTGATAGAGCCAGGAACTTGCCCATTAAGCAGGGTGGGGCAACTGCCCGAGCTACCTGGAGTTGGGACCAGTGGACAGCCAACACATGTTACACTTCGTGCGAGTGCCAACGCACGTTACACAGTTCAACTGTACTGGGCGTCCACGGTGGCTATGATTGAGGCACAATTTGGCCCATCAAAAATTTTGGAGACAGTTTGCCACTTCAACCTTTGGAACGTCACAATAGATACAACTCCACCATCAGACCGTCATCTGACATGCTTTGTCAGAATGGAAGAGAAAATCTACACATCTAATATATTCTTTAGATATGGTATTTACCGAATTTCGTCCAGTTCCGTGTTCATGTGGCCCTTCAATTAGATATAATCTTTTAATTTGTCATTCTCATTTAATATAATTTTATTTATTAAATGCTAAACTAATTATGGAACGCTATCACAAAAAATCATTTCTAATGATCAGTTACTAGAAGCACCATAGCGACATGCCATCCGCCACTGACTTTTTGTTACTAGCTAGAAATGGCTATGGGTTGCGACTACAGTGATGGGTGAGTGTCCCAACACCCAACTCATCTGTGCCTTGTGTAACGCCATCAGCCCCAGACCACCACCGTGGAGAAGGGGTGGGGGGTACACTTATAAGGAAGGAGTTGGGTGAGGGGCTGTTAGATCTATGCATGGGCTTGTGAGTCGGGAAGTAGGCTGCAGGTAGAGTTGAATTTTATGACAGTCCTCTATGCGGCATGCGAATAAAAATAATTTGAATTGGTGGCCGTCAGCCCATGCACTTTAGTGCAGTTTTTTTGGGTATTTTGATAGATCCCGCCACTGCTGTGAACAAATTGAATATTTTACTAATCCTTTTTTTAGTAGTGGCAATACGTTACAATAATTTATACCCAAAAGTAAATGTTGGAATAACAAAATTCCTACCATCTACACTCGGGCGTAAATTTGTTTAGGATTCTTGGAGCATAAGAGTTGTGTTTTTCATAAATTTTGATTGAGTGTATTAGCATATTCGTGATATACTTACCACACCAATAAGTACATTGCTAATTTGCAATCGTGTCACAGGCCAAATTATTATGACTGAGTTGACCTAAAGCAGAGCAATGAAACAATTTTGTTCACGTGCCTAAACAGATCAATGGACCTACTGTTGAAGCTCCCTGTACCAACTAGAGCTCATTCACGGTCGATCGAGCAATCCAGTGCGGTCTCTACATCTTGGTACGTATTGCAGGTCCTGGAGCCCTGAAGCCCTGAAACCAGAGCCATTATTCATATGAAACCAGATTTTCATCTGCAAGTGTTTCTCCTGATTGTGATATGTTCCGGCTTTAACCTCTCTGTCTCAAACTTTCTTTCTTCTTTCTTCTTCTTTTTTTTTTTCTTTGCGAACGGCTCAAGTTTCTCGTCTTTACAAAGCTGTGAAGTTCCCAATTCCCAAAGCTTCCAAAATCATGTTTACAAAATCACCATAATATTATTTTTGTTCGTACATGCAAAGCTGCACATTTAGGCTTCGTTGTCCTTCACAAAATCGATTTTCGGGCGGCAGTAACCCTTTTACGAGGATCCACACACCCCTTTTGTAAATTGATATCTGTTGTAAAACTTGAGCATGACACACTTTTGTAATTGACAGACATGGCTACACTATTCGCGCGACAAGGAGTTATTTTAAATTCAACTGTGTGTATTTCAACGCTACTGCATTTCTAAAATCATAAGGCGCAGCATTTATTGGTAAAATAAAATTCAATTAAAGATCCACTTTACGTATTCAGCCATAATAGATATGATGATTCGAAAGTACCAATTTATAAGAAATATTTGTAAGGCATCAGTGCAATTAGGTAGGACATAAAAAAAAATGATCACGGTCAGATAGACTTTTTTGTTCTAGGATCGGCTCTACCAAAGACTCTCAAATATAAGAGTCGTATATCTATAGAAAATAAGAAGTGGTAAAGTGAGATGCATAGCACGAATTCAATATTCTTTTATAATATAACAATGAAATTGCTCAGAAGATCTTATTATTATTATTATTATTATTTCTCATTGATAGGTCATTTTTATCACTGGGAAAATCAAGCTGATTTTTTATTATCCTATAGAACAGCAGCAGGTGCGTGCTCCTACATGGCAGACCGTACGAGGATTAGGGCCATAACGTCCCTGCGACCAACACAAACAGTTGCAAGACGCATCTGTGCACGCCGCTAGCTTGAAACATTCTGCAAAATGACAAGATTATGTGGTTAACGGCATTTGTATCTACAGTGTAAAACATTACACTTTATGAACGAAGATAAATGTACACATGACGTACCCTCTGCAAGGCAAGGAGACAAGAGCATGACAACGAGCACGACAGCCACCAAGAAAGTGGTCCATGGGTCCTTCCTTCTAAGAACCGCCATGGGATGATATATCATGTTTCAAGCTGTTATACGTCTAGGTTTGGGGTTGAAATACAATGCTTTGTGGTGATGCTTATATAGTGGACGGAGGGTAATCAAACATGGTAGAGACTTATATTTCTCGCCTTTTTGTCTTCTCTACAGCTATATTATTGCTTGCTCGGATTTCAAGATCACGAATGCCAAAATAAATGAAATCATATCTTTTGGTTGCTAAAACGCAAACCTTACCTTTAACAGACACTTATGAAATGGGATTCGTATCCTCTGCCTCAGGTCCATGCTGGCTAGGACCGATGTACAATTTACCCCATCTTAATTAAAACTTTGGACACCGTTCGCCACTGGGAGTCTGGGCCCCTTGTACGTCGCAGTAGACAACACCCCGATCCCAACCATCTTAGCTGGTAGATCCTTCACGAATTATGCTTTCAGAATATATGATCTTTTTATTTCTTGAACTGCATCTTGCTTTCTTAAAAATAAATGACGTATATTTTGGATCAGGAGCATATATACTATGTATGTTTGACCTGAGCTGAAATAAGAACCCTGAGACATTTATGATCAAGGTCACTAAGTACAAATATCATAGAGATTCTTCCGTTCGTTGACATTGTTGTCCCATATGTAATTTTGGGTTGACAGCCTGACAGGCTGACAGCGTACTTCACTGATCCTCTTTTGGGTTCAAGTTACAAATTACTGCATTGTATGATCGCAAAAAAGAAATTTACTGCATTGTATTTTTTTGTCTTTTGAGTCTAACTGTAAATTATTTCCTTTGTCTCAAAAATTATAAAGGCCCAGTGGTTCATAGCACGTTTGCCACATTCTATTGCGAGGCCTGCTACCAAGGATACCGCAACTTGTTGATTCTCACTCTATTAGTGAGATGCATACTGCGAATCCACTATTATATTATAAATAGTTACGGGGTTTTGGTGATTCTGCCCTGGTTTCGATTCTAATGACACAAATTCATTATTGCATTAAAATTTATTATTGTGTTATTCAATCGATCGGTCACACATGCAGCCAGAATTTGCAATGTCTTTGGCACCAGGAAAATCAAGCCAGTTTCCAACAACATCATCTTTTAGAGCAGCAGCAAGTGTCCCAAGGCGAGGGCGTTCCTACCCGGCAGACAGTGCGAGCATGTGGGCCGTACCCCTGGTACCAACACATACGGTTGCACGACACGTCCGTGCATGCTAGCATCTTGAAACATTCTATGAGACGGAAACATCATGGTTAACGACAATTTCACCCAATATACCCCCATTGTAAAATGAACAAATAAATGAATGAAGTTGTGTACACAATACGTACTTTCTGCAAGACAGGGTGACAAGACCATGGCCATGATCACGACAGCCACCAAGAACAGAGTCCTAGTGTCCTTACTTTTGAGCAGTGCCATGAGTTGATAGATTGTGTTTCTAAGTTGTTACATCAATTTGGAATTGAAATGAAATGTTCTGTGGCCACGCTTATATGGTGAGTGGAGGTTGAAGCAAACATGGCAGAGAATTATTTCTAGCCGTTTTATCTTCTCTGCAACTATATTGTTCAGTCGGTTTGCAAGATCAGTAAAGTGTGCCAAACTAAACAAAAAATTATCTTCCAGTTGCTAAAATGCAAACCTCATTTTTAGCAGTCCTTTATGAAATGTATCAAAACCATCACGATCTGTTTTGTACCTTGTAATAATTTTCTTTTCAGTTTTACCTTGTAGAGTAATTTAAGTTTTAGAAACACAATACAAAATCAGGTGCTCCTACATCACGAACCCTTCATAGAAAAGGCCTAGAAAAGGGTATTAATGACATGAACATTAGGTAGGCCTTTTAAAAACACGTCACTAATACTTCACATGGAACCAATAGAAGAAACTTATCTTTTAAAACCATATCATACGAAAATAGAGTTTTAGTCACCAAATTTTAATGACCGATTTTTTTTGTTGGTCACTAAAAGTTGATCAATAGTGACCAAGTTTTGAGATTTTTGGTATACGGTTTTAGTAACCAACGTATAGTTACCAAGGTTATGTTGGTACCTATATAGTTTTAGTGACCAACATATACAATTATTGGTCACTATATACATATCGTAACAAAATTTTAGCCACCAAAATATGATCAACCTTTTTGGTGACAAAATAGCTTGTTACCAACAATCCACATATAATGATCAAGCGTCTTGATGACTAATACTCATTTTTTGTAGTGTATGGCTTTAAAAATGCGTGGCTAATGGATCCATATTTGACAATAACCTGCGATTGCTGTTTCTTGAAATCAACTCACAGCTCCGCCACCAAAAACACAAACTTGCAGCCAAGAATTGTCCCATAATTTGAAAAGGAACACAAACGCTTGGAATGCCGCAGGGAGACAATACCCCAAGTCCACCATCAGAGCACAAAGAGGAACAACTATGCATAGCAGCTTTGCGAGAGAAGGTAAGAGGAAATCCAACACATCTAGCTACAGGATGGTCAAAATAGAATGCCTGGATGCGTCCACCGCTGCGACTCTGAATGGAGACGATCCGTGAAAGGGATGAACATTGAGAGTACGAATCTGGACACTTCATGCTACCTCTATTTTAAAATACTTTTCATTCTGACTACGAATCTGGACAAGCGGCTCTGGTAGTAGATTAGCTAGAGCATGCATGCATGCACCAACCAAGGTAGATTAGCTAGAGCATCATTGGAAACTGAATAAGTTGGTGGTATTTAAGGTTACAAATGGCATTCTCTTCATTTAGGTTTATATAGGTGAAACATTTTTGCCTTCAACCGATCACTCACTCCCCGTGCTGCTCGCGTCAGCGGCTGCTCGTGTGACGTCGCAACACTGCTCTTGCACTTCAAGCATGTGCTGCGCCTCGACGCACAAGCCAACGTGATCGAGACACGATCCTCGCGACGGCTCACAGGATCACGTCGGTTCTCCACGGCGACGTGATCCTGCTTCTGGACTCACTGCCCAGCAGGTAGCAGCCCAGCTGGCCCAAGCATGGTGACGGGCACCTTTCTTCTTCCTCCCCATGTACCAGAGTCCAGCGCCATGACACTCGACCTCGTGCGCGCCCACCCAGCAGCTGGTGCCGCTGCAACAGCGGTTCCCGCGCGCACGACGCACGAACTTATCGAGACTTACATCCAGCAGCATAAAGGTGACTCTCGGACGATGAGATGCGGAGGAAAGAGACTGAGGTATAGTGGGCGTTGGATTCTCGCGAAACAAGGGATTGAGTTTTCTGGAATGGGGAAGGTGGAGAAAAGATCACGGTTGAGGTTCTACGTACGGAAAGCCATTGTTTCCGACGACAGACACGGCGAGAACTCCGTATATGAATCCGCAACGTATGCAAAATTTAAGATCTGACAACTGACTTCAGATAACTTTATTAAGTAAACGATATAGTTATAGTAAATTTTGATCCATTGGTGGTGATCGGTCAACATTTGATAACTAGCGCCCCGATCGGAACTGCTGGCTGCTGCTTCCTGTTGTGTTCCTGCTGGTTCATGTTGCGTTCTCTTGAAACAAATAAGCCGCAGCCAGCTGTAAGTAGTTGTTAGGATCAGGCCCAGTAAAGGCAGCAGCACTTGTCGAAATTAATGAAGGACTCGGGTTGTGCTCCTATAAAGCAGTGGCTGAGGATTGTCTTAGCGTACCCCGGCCTTTTGTTGCACTTCTCGTGGCACTTCTGATCAGTGCACCCCTGGATCTTGTCGCACCACACTGCACCGAACAAACGGAAAACAATAAAATGGTGATATGCTGATATCGAAACGGGAAGTAAGAACACGGTTGGGCTGGAAAGACACCTACAGTTACTTGCCACCGCGCAGGGTGACGAGGCAACCATGGCCATAACAACGATGATGGCCACCATGAACAGAGCCCTCGTGTCCTTGTTTTTCACAAGCGCCATGATCATGAAGTCAGAGATGGTGTCTAGTTCTAGCAGTTGCTCTTGCTTTGGATGTGGCGCTGATGAGATGCATTGACATGTGGCTATGCTTATATAGAGGCCGAAGCAAATTTAGTAGGGAACTGTTTCTCCCTATTTTGATGCAACGTTCATTTTAGCCCAGATAACAAGGCTCATCTTTAGCAAATTTAATTAAAATTTGCCCAAATAATGAGTCTCATTTTCAGCATTCCAAATAAAATTTTCCCAAATTACGCGGCTTATCTTTAGCATTCCAAATAAAATTTGACCAAATTACGTGGCTCATCTTTAGCATTCCAATTAAAATTTGCCCAAACTAACTGCAACATTTTATGCGGTGTCTCTTTAGCTGTCATTTGTTTGTTGCTTTTATATGGATGGCTATATTTGGTTGTAATAAATGAACTGATACGTTTCGCCGAAGCTTTTTGAGCCCAGTAAACAGACTCAAAACAAAGAGGTTATTGGAGAGGCCCACTGTCTTGGTGGATTGGGCCGAACAAAAATGCCATGCCTGACAAAAATGTTGTGCCCCAAAAATGGATTACTTATGTACAAAATATTTGTTGGATGAGGTGAATAAGAAACTTGGGTACACATTTTTCTTGGAACTTGTACTCTATTATGGGCAACTTGGTTATGCACGAATGTTATGTACGAATGATGTGATTTTTAACAAAGCACAAGTTGTTACTCTATGCAGGTGATCTTCAAAGGAACATACTGGATCTGTTTCTGCGCCATGTTGTAGAAGGAGGAGGGCAGACCTCATAGATCATGGCAGCGTTGTGTTGTTGAGACCACAATGATGGAAATCTTCGTTATAAATGGTTGGAGTTTTGGTAATAGACTTGGTTTTGTTTAAAATGCATGGAGTGCTTGTTATCTTTTTCGTCTGAAAACCCCTTTATTGTGAGTTTGGATGGTTTGTAATAATAGACAGCTACATGTATTAATCGATACATAGACTAGAATATTGATAATACATATTCTTTTTTTCTAAAAAATGATGCATCAGGTCAATAGATGGGTCGGCCTTGCTAGCTCATGGATGTATCAATCTGTATTTGTTTGGTCTAATGCTCTCTACTCTTATTACCATCATAGATATGAGTTGTTAATTCATTTATTGCTGATTTTGTCTCGTATGTGGCACCTTTGTTTTGTTTGTGTTCCATTAGTGCTCTCTGTATCTAGTCACATGTGAGCCGTCAATGTGTAACATTTCAATTTTAACACGAGGTAATGTATAAGAGGACAATCGATTACGAGTATAATATAACAACGTACGGATTGTTTATTATGATAAATTTTGATCCATAGGTCGAGCGGTACACATTTGATACATAGCTAGTTATAACAGCAGCACTTGTTGCCCAAAAAGCTTTTGTCCCCACGTTCTGTCAAGCATAGGAGCTTAGAGTAGGAGTACCCCTGCTGCTTGCACAGGCATTGGCATTTGTAATCATCGCACTCCTCGATCTTGTTGCACGACACTGCACGCAACATAAAACAATACAACCATGAGATGCCGATATTCAAACAGGAAGTAAGAATATGGTTATTGGGTTGGAAGACACCTACAGTCAGTTGCTACTGCGCAGGGTGACGAGACGACCATGGCCATGACCACGATGATCGCCACCATGAACAGAGCCCTTGTGTCCTTGCTTTTGACGAGTGCCATGAGAAGTGGTCGAGATGTTGTCCTTTTCAAGATGCTGTTGCTCTTACTTTGTATGTGGTGCTGATGAAATGCATTGCTCTACATGTGGTTGTGCTTATATAGAGGCCAAGGCAAATGTAGTAGGGAACGCGGTTCTCCCTATTTTGATGAAAACGTGCCTTTTAGCCCCAAAACATGGCTAATCTTTAGCAGTCCATTAAAATTTGCCCAAACTGACTGCAACATTTTATGCAGCTTTTCTTTAGCTATAATTTATTTGCTGCCTTGTACCATTGTTTTGCTTTCTGAGAGAAAATTGTTTCCATAGGACTCCAGTTGTTTGGCTTCTGTAAAATAGGATCCCGAACATTTGGCTTTAACGAAATAGGACCCTAAACATTCACATCTTGATTTTTTTTGTTTTTCCTTGTTTTCATGTACTTTCTTTCCTTTTCCTAGATTTCTCAACTTGATCTTGAAGAGACCATCATGCTCTCGATGGAACGTACCTTCTAACCCAAATAACAAGGCCATTAAAATTTGCCTAAACTGCCTGCCACATTCGATGCCACGGCTCTTTAGCTATCATTTATTTGTTTCCTTTTTATTTTTTTTAGCACTCTTCTAAGCCAAATAACAAGGTCATTCACATTTTTTTAGCACGTTTGTTTCCTATTTATTTGTTTTTTTTGAGCTCCTCCTATTTATTTGTTGCCTATTGGTTGTACATAACTGCACAGATACGTTTGGCCCATGCTTTGAACCCAGCGAGCATAGTTAGAACAAAGAGTTTACTGCGGAGGCCCGCTTTGCTGATGGACTGGGCCGAACGAAAATGCAATGCCTGAGCCTGACGAGTGACAACAACGTTGGGCACCAAAACGGATTACTGCGTCATCTGGCTGCTACCTACAGTCCTCAAAAAGAAAATCTGGTTGCTCCCTACGCCCCCAGCTACTTGATGGCATTTCATTTTTTTTTCTTCTCAGAGTTATGTCATATCTTAACTTAGGCACTCGTAATCCATCTGCAGCTAATTAAAAAGCCTGAAGCAGGCGCAACAATAGAGTGGAACCAGGGAAAGCTTTTGCCACGAGATTTCACTATTCAATTATCATCAATTATATTCCATCAACGAGAAGTGGTCACGAGTCACGACTCGTTGGAGTTGAAGCAGCAGCAGGTGCCGGGGGAGCTTTACTACCAGTCCTACGTGGCCATGATGAAGGCCGCCAGGATACTGTTAGCACAGTACCATGCACGGTATGTGCTTAGTTACCAGTCCTACCTGAAAGAAGATCACAGCTGGAGATTAGTTACTTGTATTAGGGGTCACGCCAATGGTAGTTAGAGATATATTCTGTTTTACTTGATTTGATCCTTGCCGATCGCCCAATGTACTCTACCTGTACCGATGACCTCTAATGGAAGCTTAAGTGCGTTTCTCCAATCGCCTTCATGGTATCAGTTAGCCTTTTGATTTTAACCTAATTTTTCCTGCCCTCCACCTCCCTGCCGCCGCCATGACGCAGCCCGGCGATGACGCCGCTGCAAAGGCCGCCGCCGAGAAGGCCGCTGCCCTCGCTACTCTTGCCCAGGCCGAGCTCGACGCCAAGCTCACCCTTTGGGCCCAGGCTGTCTCCCTCACGAGCATCCAATTGCTTGTTCCAATAGTTCTCGATCTTTAGTCTGGAAACTATGCTCAATGGCGAGAACTCTTTGAGTGCGCCCTTGAGAAGTTTGCTCTCTCTGACCATGTGCTTCCTCCTGCCTCCTCCTCCTCCGAGCCTGATGCACAATGGCGTCGTCTCGATGCCATGGTTCGCTCTTGGATTTATAGCTCGCTCTCCTCGATCTTCGGCAGATGGTCATGGACTCCACCGTCGCTGCGCATGTCATCTGGACTCGCATCGAGGGCCTCTTCCGTGACAACACCGACACCCGTGCCATCTACCTCGAGCAAGAGTTTCACACTCTCATGCAGGGCTCCATGTCCATGGCGGACCGCTGCCGTCGGCCTCCCCGTCCTCGACAAGCGCCTCGTCCTCAACACTCTTCGGAGACTCAACCGGCGCTACGCCTACCTGCGCACGCTCATCTCCATGCAGCGCCCTCTGTCCAACTTCCTCGACGTCCAGTCCACGCTTCTCCTTGAGGAGTCAACGGCGGGTGCTGACGACGCGGCGCCACCGACGGCACTCGTGGCTGCCACCGGCGCCTCGGCCTCCAAGATGTCCACTAGCTCGGGACCCTCTTCGGCAGGGGGCCACGGGCCC
>LAPY01000593.1:24731-38836 GCA_000970635.1 Eragrostis tef
TCAAACCCTTTTATCTTTTTTGCATGTGCTTTAAAAACAGAATTTCACATATACTTTTTGAGCGATATAAACATTGGCCACCATACTTTAGATTTTGCATGTATTCGCACTATTTGAGAGTTACATTTTAGATTTTATATGTACCAGCTCACATTACTTCTCACACACATGTTGCAATGGGCAATATGATTCTTCTTTCTTTTCAAAGTGTCTATATTAAGCCCTCAACTCTTGTCAGGGCTTTAACATCACCCTTCAACTAATATACCGGGTAACTTATATTTTTAAAGGGAATGCAATATATTACCCACCTTAAAAGTATATGTCAAATGCTAATTAGCATGGTACCAATACAATTGCATGGCGGTGCATTTTTATGTCAGATGGGTCATATCGAGTCGGTTTTAGTCTAGTTGGACCTAAGTGACACAGTCAGACAAGTTTAGGGATGTCAAGATAAGTAGAGGGATCTAAGTGACACAACAGAACAAGTTTAAGGATGCTAAATTAACATTTTCTAAGTAGAGAGACTGAAGTGACACAGCTGGACAATTTTAGGGACCGACTGTGCACTTTACTATATAAAATTTTTTGCCCCAAATAGGTTTCAAGTTCGGTTGAATAGTTAAGTAAGTCCAAGTCCAATTAACAACCCTTAAAGAACTAAGGGACTGTTCGTTTCCATTGGAGGCTAAAGTTTTGCCCCTAAAGTTTTGTCTAAAGTTTTGGAGCTAAACTTTAGGCTTCTAAATTTTAGCCCATGGGGTGTTCGTTTCTATGGGCAAAAGATCATTTTTTCTTTAAATAACTCAAATATTTTCAAATCTATGCAACGCCATGCAAATCTATGAAAATTCATACAAATCAAACATTACCGGCCACAATTCAAAGTTAAATTACAATGCATGCGAGTTTTAGCCCGTTTTAGGGCCTCTTTCGGGGCTAAAGTTTTGCTCTAGTTTTTGCCCATTTTGCTCTTTAGACCTAAAGTTTTTGCCCTTTGTTCAGTGACTCATGAGCTAAAGTTTTAGCCATTTGCTTTTTTTTTGCCAATTTAAAAACGAACAGCCCCGAACAGCCCCTACCAAGATCGGCGATTAAAAAGAAATTTTTTGTCAAGCACTCAAGCCCGTTTCTCCGCGCCCTCCCGTCCCCCGCGTCGGCCCCGGGCCTCTTCCCTCCAGCACCATTCCCTCCCGCTTCTAGCCACGTTGCTAGGGTTTCTCCCCACCTCATCTACCCCCAATTCCGGTTCGATCCCCGCAGCGATGGCCTCCAGCGCCCTGCCCTCCGGCGGGGCGGTCCACTCCGCGTCCACCAGCGGTGGCGGGGCCGTCGGCTCCCCGTCCGGCCACGCCGCCTCTGCCTCGGTCTCCACGCCCGCAAGCGAGAGCACCGTCGCGCGCCGCCTCAACGGCCTCGACCTCCAGGGAGACGACGCGCCGTCTTCGCAGCCCGCCGTGAGGTTCGTGAACCCGATGCTGTGTGTGATTCCGTTGTTGCTCGAGGTTGTGCGTCTGCTCCCGTAGCTCGCTTGCTTGCGCCGTGGGGCTTTGTATCGTGCTGCGTGAGCTAGTTGTAATTTGCGGCCTGCAATTGAAAGTTGATTTGATGGCGCTTTGCTAATCTACATTTGTTTGTGCGCTAGATTCGGTTCATGTGTAGTGGCTAGTTCCTTTGGGGTGGAAATTGGTGAAAGAGGTTAGTAGCGTGTTCTGATAATGAAGTTGAATTGAGCACGGTGTCATGATTGTTTGAATTTTACGTGCTAACATTAATAATCCGGTGTTGCTGTTAGTGTCACAGTACCATCCCGCATTGTTTTTAGTGTCACAGCTTTCTTGATGAAAATTATCTGGTCTTGAATTATTGTGCTTGGGTTAGTTTCTGAACCTTACAGTATTGATCTTCTAGCTAGGCATGTGCCATTTCGGATCATGTTGGTGTCATATCTGTTCCTTGGATCATGGAACAAATAACAATTCTTTTTTTTTGAGACCGGACAAATAACATTTCTGGCATGCTTTGAATGAAGAACATCACTCCCTTGCTTATTGACTGATTCAGAACTACTAGCGACATTTAAAGAAATATTAGTTGCTTTGCAATTTGCAATCAGTTCATATTTGGTAACTTTATTTTTAGTGTGCCTTCTATCACTTATTTCTCTAAGCATTTGGATAATGTGTTCCTAACAAACATTTGTTTCTATATTTGTGATGCAGCAAGAAGAAAAAGAGAGGTGCACGGGCAGTTGGTTCTGACAAAAATGGCCGTGGGTTGCGCCAATTCAGCATGAGAGGTGGGTTGAACAGTTTCTCTCCCCCTAGTGCTATTTGTGTTTTTCACTTTCTTTCCGAGCATGTAACTAATTAACTGAAATGGGGTTAACATAAATTGTTTCCTTTTTTATCATAAGTGCGCCTGGCCTGAAGGTGCTGTTGTCTTACACACATTTTGTATATCAGACACGCACTGGACACTAGTAATATTTTTGTTTTTCACTCTGTTTTTCTATGCGAGCATAACTAATTAAGTGGAATGGGGTTGATATAAAGTGTTTCCTCTTTTTGTCATTAGTGCGCCTGGCCTGAAGGTGCCGTTGTCTTGCACACTATTTTGTATATCAGACACGCACTGTACTAAACTTCTGAAGCCAGTTTAGTGAGCTGTAGCCTTTTGTTTATTGCATGCTAGCCTTAAAATTCTCTTGAAAATTTTCGTTTGTTCTTTTTCCAGTCTGTGAGAAAGTCGAAAGCAAAGGCAGAACAACCTACAATGAGGTATTCACCTTTTTCTATGTAGACTATTCTAATCTTATTGTGCTGCAGTTGCACTGTATAAATATTGGCGGCTTTTTGCAAAGTAGCAATCAGTAATATTGATTTACACATATGTCCCGTTTTTCAGGTGGCGGATGAACTGGTTGCTGAATTTTCAGACCCTAATAATATTGATTCTCCGAATCCTGATAATCCCAACGCGGTAAGATATATTGCTGCTACACTTGACCGGGATTTGCTAGTACATTTGGTCAGCATCTAGTAAGTACTTAAATGCAAAAATATTCTTATTGTGCGAACAATGCAGCAACAATATGATGAGAAAAATATTCGAAGAAGAGTTTATGATGCATTGAATGTCCTAATGGCTATGGAAATTATTTCTAAAGACAAGAAGGAAATACAGTGGAAAGGCTTGCCCCGGACCAGTATGGATGAAGTTGAAGAGTTGAAGGTTTTGCTCCTTGCATCTAACAAACTGTATTTGTTGATACTTTCACATTTTCTTCTGTTTATATCATCCATGCACATTTTACAGACAGAGATCGTTGGAATGAAAGGTCGCATTGACAAGAAAAGTGCGTATTTGCAGGATTTACAAGATCAAGTAAGGACATAGTAGGTCCTATTTTTTTTGTGTGATATGTCAACTGATATTTTCGTGTCCAATCTTATAAGTTATGGCTGATGAGTGATCATGTGGTATTTTTTAATTCATGCACTTGCTAATTTGAAATACATAGCTCTGTAAACCTCATTGTTGATATTGCACTCAGAAAGTTAAATTGCAATGAAATGTAGTGCCCATGAGACTACTCAAAGAATAACACTGGAAACTTTAAGTTAACTTGATCTTCAAGTACCATCAATCCTGTATTGTGTGTGTGTTGGGCGGGGGGTAAAGCACTTGCGCTTGCTGTGTGTATAAACAGAGTAAGGGGAACACATAGATTTCCTCTCGATTTTCTGTTGCATTCTCATTGGATGTCAAAGAGCAAAAGGTGAGTTGGTGTTCAATTGTATAGCTAAAGAAAATGTGAGTTCAGTTCTTATATGGATGGTAGATATATCTACTTTGGAGTGTGGTGGGTGATTCGCTCATATAGACTCCTTCAAATGGAAAAATCAAACTATTAAGGGTTATCTCTCAATTGAAACTAATCATTTTCAATCATTGTCCAGAACAAGCCATGTTTTGCTTATTGCATTTCTCAACTGCAGATTAACTTTGCAATTATACCTGCTGTTTCATGTTTGATGTTGGAATTGAAATGATTTGAAACCCATAATGTAACCTATTTGTTGTTTCGTGCCATTCACTTTTTATGTTGACTTATGGTCAGTGAATCTTGTGCTGATTCTTTTCTTCTTTTGTATGAAGTATGTAAGTCTCCAAAACTTAGTACAACGAAATGAGCAACTATATGGATCAGGAGATGATGCACCTTCTGGTGGAGTTGCCTTGCCATTTATACTGGTTAAGGTAAAAAGGTTTCTTTCACTTCAGATATGGGCCTAGAGAAACTTAGTTATATCATTATGGTTGAATTTCAGTGCCGATAATATATCTATGTTTGCATTTCACTGCTTCTAAAGACAATATTGCAGCAATTTTTATAGGTTTCTGCAGCAAGCTGACATTAGCCTAGGAACTTGTAGAACTTCCAACTCCGTGCATGACCCTGTTTAGTTCTTAGAAGCAGTGACGGAGCTTGAAGTGATTTCCAAGGGGGGCCAGCCATTAATTCCTTAACTGGAGAGAGGGGGCCAGCCATTAGAGTTTGGAGCTATTAGCCTTGTATATATGGTGATTTTTCTTTCCTGAAACTCGGGGGGGGGGTGCATTGCGCACCTTGGCCATAGGAAAGCTCCGTCACTGCTAAGAAGCCTCCACTTTTCTCTTCTTTTCGTTAGTATCAATTCTTCCTCTTCCCCTGCCGAATACATGGCGAAATCCCAAGGAGTGTTTGGGTTTTGATTCTGACTAGGAGAGCAGGTTTCGAACAATGCAGGAAAGTCACTCATGTGTTAGATTCATACTAGGAGAGCAGGTTTCATGGATGCTATGAAAAATTCCTTTATCATGTTATCTTTCTGCTGCTTTACATCGAATGGATACAACATCACGTAATCAATGATACAAAGTGGAGAAAACAGTTAATATTGGATACAATGAACAAATAGTAACCACCTGTTAACGTGTTGGAGTTTTGGCCATTGGTGTTCGGATACTCTGATTCCAAAACCATTTGGGTTAAATAATTGTTCTGCCTTCGTTTGGTCGGCCATGGGCTCTAAATTTAAAATGACAAAGATCTCCATTTGTTGTTGTAATCAGACTCGTCCTCATGCAACTGTAGAAGTGGAGATATCAGAAGACATGCAGCTGGTTCATTTTGATTTCAATAGGTAAGTCAAGAACTCTATTATGTTTTCCTTCCCATTATGTATATTGAAAGTCAGATGAACTTATAGTTTAGTAACCTAGTTATGTCAGTTGATAAAGATATATCAGATATTATATATTCCTTCTGATTGGATCATACCATAGTTTTTTGCATAATTTTTTTGCTACGTGAAAACCTCATTCATGATTTGCGAATGATACATTGGCTGATAAAGCTTGAATGTACAGCCTGTCTTATAGTAGCCCTTTCTAAAAGGGAGCTAGCTTAATTTTCTCCCTCACTTCTGTGATCTTATAGTAGCCCTTTCTCTTGGGAAAACTATTGCATCAATTGTTTCTAGGTGCTTGATACCACTTGGGACCTTGTAGGAATTAAGTTAATAGCTGAATTTTGATACCCAGTTCCTTGAATTATCCACTTAGTACATCTAATTGTTTTACTCACTTGGGCTGACAAGCATTTTTCTCTCGTACTGCAATGAAAATTTATACAATTTGAACAAGAAGCTGGCAATGATGCAAATTTATACAAGAAACTGGCAATTGAGCTTTTGCAAACACATTCAATCTTTGTTTGAGTGGGTCGCTCCTACAAGCTTAATAAATAAATTGAGCCGTCACCTAATCATCACTTGTGGTGCATAGGGGGTGTCCAGTTGGCTCCTTTTTCCAGAGCACCCCTACTCCTTTTCTGGCGTTCCCGCGTAAACTCCTTGCCTTTCAACATTGTGCCAAAAAATACTAATGCCTGGTTGTTGTTTTTCACCAACCTATTGTGTTTGAACAGATAGATCGTACTGCTGCGCATGTATGGAGTAGTGTTTTTATGGTGACCTTCTGATCTTTATAGCCGCAATTCTGTTCCAAGCCTTGTTGCCAGAAAATGAACAGTAAACTGATGATAGTTTTTCTTCTTGCCTAACCCCTGGCATCTAGTAGATGTTTGCTCATGAGGTTGCCGGTTTATTTTGTGAGCCTCTGTGCCTAACTGAACTTTATCCTTCCGACTAGACCTGCAATTTATAGTTACGATCCTGGTTTTTGAGGTGTCACCTAGACGACAAGGCGCTCGGTGTGGCGTCACCAACTCCACAACAAATTGTGGCGAAGAACAAGGCTTAGAGGAACAAGAGAGGAACAATGGGGGGGGAGCCGTCCAGCATGGCCAAGTGGCCTCACTTTCCCTCATCCAATCGACTTGGAAGCAATGCATGGTTGGCGTCTGCTGGCGGTCAATCTGAGTGGAAAGGCAGGGAGAGGGGAGCCAGCGGTGGCTGCAGAGAGAGGGGAGTGAGCGGCGGCGCGCTGGGAGAGAAAGTGAGGAGCGTGCGGCGGCGCGCTGGGAGAGAAAGTGAGGCGCGTGCGGCGGCGCTGCTGTGAGAGGGAGATTGGGAACGGATGAGGATGCAGCCTGATTGCTAGTGTTATTCCGGGAGTATGTGAAGGGGTATGGGCTGGCTGGTGGGCTTGGCCTGTCCCTCTTTTTCTTCTCTATTTCCTCCCTTTTTCTTCATTCTCTTCCTTTCCTCCTCATGGCTCCTGCTTTGTTGTTTGGGAGTTGGGTATGGCATCGCCTCGCCACACCACATTAACGCCTAGGCGTTGTGAGGGGGGTCAGTCGCCACACCTCACCACAACGCCTTAAAAACATGAGTTATGATATTTGTATGGAACATTTTAGTATACCTTTTGTCATCTTCCACAAAGTGACTATGTCAACAAATGCAACTCATGTTTAGGGCCATCAAGTACGGTTGAATCATATCTGTCTCCTAGTAAAATACTGATGAAGGCTACAAATATGATGAGCGGAGTGTAGCTACTCTTCGAATGATAAACAATAAGGGATTAGAGATCTATTCTTCGTCTTTTGGAATAGTCTGCAAGCATAACTCTGCGATTCCAAACATTCTGAAAAAAGACTGCTGGTAGATCATAGGAAGCAATGTTGACATGCACAGATTTCACTTAGTCAAAAATTTTCTGCAACAAAGAAAAAAAAACTCGCATAGAAACATGGAAGAAAGTAAGATCAAGGATGAAATATAGATGAATATCCTACAATTTGATAGTCCATTTAGACAGTCTTCAGATTACATCTGACAAGTATACATCACTTTGGCTCCAAAATTGGGTGCAAATGGTTTTTTCGTAACCTCAGCCCTTTTGTTCAAGGCCTGGGTGGCTCAACTGTCTTCTACTGTTACATAGCACACTGATTTTGCAGTGGGTTCTAAAGACTGAGGCGGCTTCTGCTGAAAAAAAGCCAAAAAAGCATCACATATACATGTCACACGATGCATGGGGGGTAGCTATGCAAGCTTAAGCCCTCGTATGGATTTGGGCCCTTTATAACACGATTTAAATGGGTTTCTTTGCACAATATTTAGTTTCAAGAGGAGTTTGCACCCATCTCACAGTTGTCAAACGTCCCACGCAATTTGCTCTGTTTGAATTGTCTGCTTACCTACAGTGAATTCTATATACTCATCCTGAGTTCTGAGTACTAAACTCGTGCTGACTTGTATTCTTCTGAAATTGCAGCACTCCGTTTGAGTTGCAGGATGATTCCTTTGTATTGAAAGCCATGGGTTTATCTGGTAAAGAAGAAACTGAGGTCGTCCAAGTACCAGTGGCAAATGGAGGTGACGTTGAGTGCTCAAGTACACCCACCGATTATTGGAATCAATCACCGCAACCTACAAGGTCAAGAGGACTTAGGCTGCCGCCTTCGGCACCTATTCCAGGAATACTAAAAGGGCGTGTCAAGCATGAACACTAGGTATTACCATGGTCACTGATGTCATGAGCTATTTGGTTTATTGTTCCCCAGTTTTCTGGTAGTTTTACATGTAAAGAGTTCCTGTACATTATGTCGGTAGGGAAAATGATGTTCTAGTTTAACTTTACTGGTGGGCGACGTGATGCACCATGCGCCAGGCTTACTTAACTCCTAGGTGTTGGTTATGTGGTTGAGGGGAAAAAATATCGGTCCAATGTAATTGTGTATTATTGTCGTTCAGAAATAGTTGGGAACTTTTTAAGAATACTGTTTCAAGAGATCATGTCTTCTTGTCAGATTATGCTGTACTGGATGAATTTAATTTATTTTAAAGTCACAGTATTGTTAATGCGTCGAAGTGATATGCAGTCAATGTAAAGTGTACTATTCGGTTGCTTTCTGGTAGCATAAAGCAAAATTCACCTATTATTTCTCCTCTCCAATCTCGATTCAAAGAAGCATGGTCAGAAAATAGATGGTTAAATTCTGTAGTATGAGATTTTCCACGCCATCTATCGTGTGTGGACAGCAATGGCAAGCCAGATCTGGCTCTCCGCTGTATCAACTTCAGTGTCGATTTCCATTTCTACATTTCCACTGGCAGCATTAACAGAAGAGTCATGATTGAAGCCGAACATACATGGCGGCACGTGGAGACTAAGTTCAAGAAAGAGCAGCACGTGTAGCGCTTGTTCGAAGCATGTGTGTGGAAAAGTAGTTTAGTCAAATGCGTCTGTCAGCTGGTCAAGTCTTTCGATGACGGAGTTTCTTTTTCGTTTCGATTTTCCTTTGACGATGGCGAAGACCTTTGCGTGGAGCCAGTGAATGGTATCTCAATCCTGGCACTCCCGCCGGATGATGAACCAACTATCCTAGTACATTCTCAATATTAACCTCTTAAGACGGTCGCCGCAATTCATCATGATGAAATCCTCCAGAACCGAACGGATTCACATGAAACTCTTGTAGATTCATGCGTTTTACAAAATGGGGTTCGGGTGCCCGACGCTTCTGAACTTTGTCGAAACCATGCTTCGCGCGGTCAGTGTCATCTTCCAGGCTCAGTTTCACTAGTATCTGGTTCAGTTGCTCGTGCCAAGACCCTTGCGATGATTGAATGGCGACGGCAAGAACGTTAACAAGTGGCGACGACCCACCGGCCTGCCGGTCCGCTCGCGTGGGCAGAACTCCGTGTCGTCTTGGTTAGCAGATCGTTTTCCAGGAAGAACTTCGCAGAAGCCGACGTGCGGCGTCGTCTGGCACAGAATCATTACGAGTTTCAAGCGGGGCGTCTGGCAAAGAATCATTGAGACTTTCAAACGGGGAATTCAACTTGGGACGGAAGAGTAATGGCTATATATAATATAAAAGTATAAACTCAGGACGGTAGAATGGATATATTCTTCCAATCCACTCCCTCTATTTTGAAATTTGTCTTCATTGACCTTTTACCTTTTTAGTTACATTTGACCGTTGTTTTATTCAAAATATTAGCTCAAATGTAAAAAATTATAAGTTATGTTTTAATTTTCTTTAGTGATAAAATAAATTATAACAAAATGTATGAGGATTTTATTTTTAAGATGAATAATCAAATGTAACTCAAAAAGTCAATGGCGACATCAATTTAAGAACGAAAGAATTAAGTATCAAGATGTATCTACTATATTAAAAGTAGAGTAAAATGCACTGGAGATCCATTAACTTGTATGCCCGTGTTATTTAAGTCCATGAACTTTTATTTTGCAGTTTTAGATCCATGAACTCTTATGTCTGTGTCATCTAGGTTCATGAACTTTTACTTTACAGTTGTAGGTTCGCGAACTTGTCTATTCGTGTCATCTAGGTCTATAAACTTGTGAAGAGATGTACAACACATCCATACCTCTTCACTGAGAATTCATATCCGGCATGCGCACATCATGTGACCTTGAATATGAGTCCCATTACTTAGTGTCCTATCCTTTCCTTCAAATTCTAGTAAATCAACTTATGCCTCCGATTGTTGTTTATCAATCCACATTTTCTTCCGACGAATTTATGTTGAGCTCCTTTTTCTGATAGTTCTCGTACGCACGGTCTTGGTGTGAACGTCGAGTTCAAATCCTGGTGTTTGGTGACGGTGACTACAGATGCATCTGCATGAACGAGCAAGCGGCCTTCTCTAGTAATGCTTCACCACCCTTGATTTTGGTCAAACTCTAGTCACAGTGTGAAAATAAAGTTTTTAGACTTAGATGACACAGACAAACAAGTTTGTGGATCTCAAACTTCAAAGTAAAAGCTTATGTACTGGATGACACAAATAGACAAGTTTGTGGACTTCAAACTGCGGAATAAAAGTTCATGGACCTAGATAACACTTGAGAACAAGTTCATGTACCTCTAGTACATTTTACTTATTTGCTTTGCAGATGTGGAAGGAAGTGAAGCCCTCACACAAATCGAAGAAAAATCAGGAGATTCTCGGCCTAATGAAAATAAAAATGAATTCCTTAAATAAATGGGTTCTTCAAATCCAAGGAATAATCTGCTTTGCATTTCGTTGCTGTCTCCAAATACTATTGGTTGCGTTTACCAACCACCACCGGTTGTTACTGGTCTTCTCTGTAAAGAAAAGTCATGCATGCTCTCACGTGTGTGGATTCCTCTATGAAAGAAATGGAACATAATTGCAACATTTCATGTCACAATTTTCAAGTTTAATGCATTTTTTAAATAACGGAATAAAAAGGTTCCAGGCTTGACACCTATGACTGAGTATACGTAGCCGCTCATTACAACTGAGCATTAAGGCTCACAACTGAAACAAAGATCAAAAAAGAAGTGACATCCACCAAAGACAACTAGGAAGAACCAAAGCTACGCTTCTATTCTGTTCCTGAACTTCCAACCAAACTTAAAAAAAGATCTCTCTATTCTGTTCCTAAACTTCCAACGAAACTTAAAAAAGACCTCCATGATGATAGTTTTCAAGAATCTGCAGCCATCTTTGAAGCTAGTTCCCTCCTTATGAAGCAAGGACCATTGCTCAATCCAACACGTGCTTCTGAAAATTACCTACACTGAAGTATTTGGTTTAGTACTAATGAATACCATATCATTTCTATTTAACCACATAGCCCAACATAGAGCCCTTGCCCCTACAAGGATTTGATTTTTCAGCTTTGGATGAATGCCAATAAGCCAAAAACCAAACATATCAGAGAAGCTAGATGGAGGTTGAATTTCAAAAGTGATATCATCGGTATTCAAATAAATCTAGCAAAATGATTTAAATTTAATGCATATCCAAAAATAAGATGCAGGAACTATTAATGGAAACGAAATGCATATCAAATTATTCCACAAATCAGCATTTAATGGCACTATGTATTGCATGTTAACCTTCCAAACGGAAAACTCATAATCGAGGTGGAAATATCCAAACATAAATAAACAACCTATATTAGCCTAGTGGTTACAAGAGCCTCAGTAGCACCTCAAGTCCTGAGTTCGACTCCCCGTAAGAGCGAATTTCTAGCATATAACAGTGTCGTGCTTCTAGCAGTAGGTGACGTGGCTGCCGATAGCGAGGCTTAGTCTTCGAGAATTTGCTGGCTTAGTCTTTTTCTTTTTTTTTTGCGAGGTTTTTTTTTGTGAGGGTTAGCTGGCTTAGTCTTCAAAGATGCTCACATAAGTAAGGTTTGCGTACGTACGTTTGTACGGTGAGTGCGCGTGTGTTGTGAATATCTGTACTATTAATCACAAAAAAATTCTAAAATTTATTTGGGTAGCCATTGACCACCTGTACTTTTGCCAAGAAAATCTAGTAAGAGCATCTCCAACAGAGCCATATAACCCTCTTTTAATCAAAATAATAAGGTTTAATTAAAAAAATTATCTCCAACATCGCCTCAAAATCACCCCAACTTTTCCCTAACCTCTGAACTCTGCTCATTTGTAGCTACAAATAGCGAAAAAATTGGCCTCTTTATTTCTTATCAATATTTTTATGGCCCTAAATGCTAATGTGTCTCAATCAACAGTGTTTGATCTACTCTTAGTAGAGAGGGAAGGTAAAGTTTTGGTGAAGAGAAAAAAAATTGTCTCTCATAATTTTTTGGTTGCTGTTAAAAACAAATTTATGTAGCTAATTTTGTACAGACTCTTAGATATGCTAATAGCTGCCTTTAAAAAAAATCTCTACTTTCGCAGTCACGCAACAACTCACATTCGCACGTTTGGGTTGCGGGAGTGGATGCCATTTACTTGTCTGACACTTAATTCATCTGTCAAGCCACGATGTTTTGAGTTTTGACCCGGACCGTCTCAATCTCGTCCACAGTAGCAATTTAGAAATGTCGCGACTCCGTCTGACCATCAATGCTATAAATGAAGTGTGATGTCCGCCAGATCGAGCACACAGACACACACAAGCTAAGGGTACCTACAGTGGACAGTTGTCTGTGAGTGTGCTGATTGTCACACATAGATAACTAAATAGACAGCTTGTACAGTGTGTTGTCTGTTAGTCTGTTCGTATATAGCTTAAGAGCAACCACAATGTTACATCAAACCAGTCTATAGTCAATAAACAAATCTTTTTACCGGTCGAGTGACATTGTGGAACCAGTATGTAGAAGAGCAATAGTTAAAGTCGACCTTAGCACTACAGACCGTCCATAGGGAATAGAAAATCATTTCTTTCGCCTGGTGAAGAGAGCCACGGCTCTTTAGCTGCTGCGAGTCTGCAGCAAACCAGTCTATAGTCAATAAACAAATCTTTTTACCGGTCGAGTGACATTGTGGAACCAGTAGAAGAGCATAGTTAAAGTCGACCTTAGCACTACAGACGGTCCATAGAGAATAGAAAATTATTTCTTTCGCCTGGTGAAGAGAGCCACGGCTCTTTAGCTGCTGCGAGTCGGGGGAAGAGTCAGGAGAAGAGGGCTTTTTTATCGTTTGCGGGTCTACCATTACTGCTCATCTAGACCGTACCATTGTGGGTATGTCAATAGCTATTGACCACTGACAACCGGCCCCATTTATATGGACTGGTTGCCGCATGACCATTGCGGTCGCCCTAATGCATACATTAGTTCACAAAACAAAAAGATCAAACATGGATTTAATCTTACACACCATGTTGTTGCTTATACAAGAGATATGCTCCGATGGGAGTCAAGGTCAAATCATAGACACCAAAAAAAAACAGATTCCTCTAGAATATATAATAGATAGGTAACAGATGAAAATATATGTTCTCATTTTTCATAGCCACATCACAGATAAAATATATTTAGAGTTAAATAAGATGCTCTCTCACTCTCCATAAGCATCAACTAATCCACTATTACATCACAGACTGAAGGTTGGGTCAGACGTCCGATTTTGTTCTTGTATTGCCAAATTATAGTACTAGAAAAGATGAGTTGCAGTACAGTAAAAAAGATGAGTTGCAATCTTTAGTGCAGTGGAAGAGGAAGTACACTATATAGGTTTCCAATGGTGCAAAAATAAGGGCGTTATACTATATTAATTGGAATCCATCTGACAGTCAAATGGAAAAAGGAAATCAACACTAGCACATGATGCGATAGCTAAATTCATTGACAAACAGGTTAATAGAGCAACGGTCGCACACAAATTAAGCAGCTAGCTAGTACAAGACAATGCTCGCGGTGGCAGTGGCCGTGCTGCTCGTCGTCATCTCGAAGCTCAAGTCTTTCCTCGCCCCGAAGCGGAAGCTTAACTTACCGCCCAGCCCATAGAGGTTGCCGGTGATCGGCCACATCCACCACCTCGGCACCTGTCCGTTGATCTACCGGAGAATGAGCCTTCTCGCGCAGAAGCACGGGCCGCTCATGCTGTTCCACCTCGGCGAGATCCCATTCCTGGCGGTGTCGTCGCCGGAGGCCGCGCGGGCGGTGATGAAGACGCACGACACCTCGTTCGCTGACCGGTTCGCGACCACCACCCTCGACACGTTCACCTACGGCAAGACCGACCTGGTGTTCACGGAGTACGGCGAGCGGTGGCGCCAGCTCCGGAAGATGTGCGTGCTGGAGATGCTCAGCGCCGCTTGGGTGCAGTCGTTCCGGGGCATCCGCGAGGAGGAGGTCGCGCGGCTCGTAGGGAAAGTCGCGGCGAC
>LAPY01000593.1:55228-81818 GCA_000970635.1 Eragrostis tef
AGCAAGAGGGGAAAGCTCGATTGATTTAGGGAAAGGGAAGAGGGGATCACGGGGAAGACAGCTGGCGGCTCGATTCGGTGCGGCGCGGCGTCTGCGGGCGCTGATTTGGGACGGCGGCGGCGCGATTTGGGGGAGAGGAGGGCGCGGGCGAGAGGAGGAAGGAGGGAGTGGGGTCCGCCTGCCAGTGAGAGAGAGAGGGGAAAGGAAAGGCCGGGTGGGCCGGGAAGAGGATTGGGTTTCGGCCCAGCTAGGTTTAGGAAATTCTTTTTCTCTTTTCTATTTCGATTTCTTTTCTTCTTTTCTAATCATTTTCCATAAAATAATTTAGGGATATTTCCCATGCCATAAATAATCCAAATAAAGGCAAAAATGCATAAAAACATATGAAGTGATTTATGATGCATGAAAATGATGTGCATATTTTATAATTTAATTAAAGAAAATTTTTCCTAGGCTACTTATGTGACCTAGCTTTATTAATTCTTGGCATTTTAATAAAATTGAAAAATGTGGGTGTTACAGAGACGATGGTTCCAGAGACCTGCTCTCCCTTTCGTCGGTGCACGCTAACAATCAAGATAGGGCAAGCTACAAGTGGCGACGCGGCAAAAGGATGAGGCAAAACCTTAATTCGTGTTGTAGTATGGTATGCTGGCGACGCCCTATACGTACGTATTTATAGATGGAGAACCGTTAGGATTAAGATTTCCAAAATAGCTTTGGTTTCCATATTAAAAATGTATTGAACATGCAACAAAAATAAACTATAAACCAAGTCAGAGCCTTGCCTCGGCGAGGCGAGGACATGTGTTCTTTCTTATTTCTTCTTATCCACATACTAGGAAGAGAGAGCAATCTTTTATTTAAGTTGGCATTCTCTCGCCTCAACTAGTAATGTGGGATTAAAGAATTGCACTTCCACCATCTATGAAATGGGCCTTTGAGATCTTCTAAAAGTTCTTCAGTAATAATATATGGGCCTTGTACTTGTATGAAAGATACTACTTCGTTATCCCTCATCTTTCATATATATCTCTAACCATCCTGACGAGGCAAGCTCATCCAGGCAATGAATTTTGAGTTTGTGGCTATTGAAAACAAGACTGGACAGCACAAGAAACTCTCACATACGGCTCGAGGGGTCAGGTTTCAAGAGGAGCACCTTTAAGGTCTTGGGTTTGACTTTTTGTGGTAGCGAATTTTCTAAAATTTAACGGCATTTGTGCTTTCAGCGGTAGGCGACGTGACCGTCGACAGCGAGGCGCCAGTGGTGACTTCGTCAATCTGGAGGATTTGCCGGCTCGGTCTTCGAAGATACTCATAGGGGTAGGATTGCATACGTGTATTCATAGGGATGAGTGTGCGTGTGTTGTAAGTGTCTGAGTTGTACTGTGTAATCGCAAAAAAAAGTTTCAAAAGGAGCGTTATGACACTTATGAAAACGTTATGACACTTGTTTATGAAAACGTTATGGTACTTATTTTTGTCATAAATTATTGAATAAAAAATGTTATGCATCTGACATGGATCCAACGTGACAGACCTACTTTGTTTTGGCACTTTATTATTTCACCCCGTTTATTTTTGGGCTATTTTTTACATGGCCTTTGACCCAAGTCAACTTTTTGGCGCATCTTTTTCCAGCGCTTCTTTTCCTGGTAAGAATTTTCCAGACCTGTTAATTTTGAGGCCCATTAGGGGTGTTCGTTTCGCAGGGCTAAAATTTTAGCTCTGTCACATCAAAGAAAATTTTGTTATTTAAGAGTATTAAATAAAGTCTACTTAAAAAGCTTTTTTTTACGGATGAGGGTTAATTTACGAGACAAATCTAACGAGCCTAATTAAGGTATGTTTTGCTATTGTGGTGATACAGGAACTATCTTCTAATCATGGCTTAATTATCCTTATTAGATTCGTCTCGCAAATTAGCCTAGGGCCTTGCAATTAGTTTTGTAATTAGACTTTATTTAGTACCGGCAAGATAAATGGCTAAAATCTTGGCAAAAAAAAAGTACAGCCCCTTAATCTTGAAACCCATTAGAGTCTCAGTTCTTGACCCACTATATATTTATGGGCCTGAGCAAAACAAACAAATACACAAATTTCAGAAAATTCTCATAGAATTCCGTGTCAAGCATCAGCACACATATCAAATGTATGACAAAGACATATGAAATCATCATTCATATCACATTATAGTTGAATCTAAAAACTGAATCTACAATCTAGCACTGCTACCCTCCAAATAGGATGGTCTGACCTAAAAGAAAAACAAGTGGTAATATAAATCAACTCAGCTGGCAAGAAGAGATATCAAAGAAGACAAGAATGGGAATAGACGCAGGAGTCAGGTGGCAAAAATTCCAATTCATTGGAAAAAAAGGAGCTACTATATCTGAAGTGCATGCAGGCCATACGGACGTATAGGGTGTGTTTGGTTGATTGCATCTAGTCTAGCCAGGCTGGGCACATGAGCCAGGCTGAGCTAAGCCAGGTTTCAGTCGTGCATGTCGCGGTGTTTGGTTGATTTCACAAGTTAGCCTGCCTGAGCTGAGATTGTGATTGGATGGCTGCACCGAACTGATAAGCTTACCTTGCACGCACGCATTGGTGACTTCACCGCTACAATCCAGCCGATGCCATCAAGCGGACGGCGAGCACAGATGAGGAGTTGAGAAAACGGATTAAAGAACATGAAGCGAAAATGATTAAAAAAGAGTTTGCACTTCCAAAAACACTTGAATGTTGACATATAAATCTGAAGTTGGCTTGAGCAATACAGAATCCGAAAGTGAAGAATAAGATAAGGGATATAACAATTCAAGCAGCAAACAAATGCGGCTGCTGCCCAACAAAAAAAAATTGTCTTGCGGCAAATCGAAAAAAGCAGAATAAACAACCGATGGAGGGCTCAAGCAATTCGATTTGGGACAGAACTCGACTGCCAACAAGAACACAGCTGCCGAGCTCGTTGTTCCGCGCATCCAATGCAGTCGCCTAGATCCACGTGATGCACCTGTGCCACGAAGCCGCAGAGGGCCGCACCTGCCACCGCCATATCTGGTGGCGCCCCGGTGTCGCAGCTTTGTTATTTAAGAGTATTAAATAAAGTCTACTTAAAAAGCTTTTTTTTACGGATGAGGGTTAATTTACGAGACAAATCTAACGAGCCTAATTAAGGTATGTTTTGCTATTGTGGTGATACAGGAACTATCTTCTAATCATGGCTTAATTATCCTTATTAGATTCGTCTCGCAAATTAGCCTAGGGCCTTGCAATTAGTTTTGTAATTAGACTTTATTTAGTACCGGCAAGATAAATGGCTAAAATCTTGGCAAAAAAAAAGTACAGCCCCTTAATCTTGAAACCCATTAGAGTCTCAGTTCTTGACCCACTATATATTTATGGGCCTGAGCAAAACAAACAAATACACAAATTTCAGAAAATTCTCATAGAATTCCGTGTCAAGCATCAGCACACATATCAAATGTATGACAAAGACATATGAAATCATCATTCATATCACATTATAGTTGAATCTAAAAACTGAATCTACAATCTAGCACTGCTACCCTCCAAATAGGATGGTCTGACCTAAAAGAAAAACAAGTGGTAATATAAATCAACTCAGCTGGCAAGAAGAGATATCAAAGAAGACAAGAATGGGAATAGACGCAGGAGTCAGGTGGCAAAAATTCCAATTCATTGGAAAAAAAGGAGCTACTATATCTGAAGTGCATGCAGGCCATACGGACGTATAGGGTGTGTTTGGTTGATTGCATCTAGTCTAGCCAGGCTGGGCACATGAGCCAGGCTGAGCTAAGCCAGGTTTCAGTCGTGCATGTCGCGGTGTTTGGTTGATTTCACAAGTTAGCCTGCCTGAGCTGAGATTGTGATTGGATGGCTGCACCGAACTGATAAGCTTACCTTGCACGCACGCATTGGTGACTTCACCGCTACAATCCAGCCGATGCCATCAAGCGGACGGCGAGCACAGATGAGGAGTTGAGAAAACGGATTAAAGAACATGAAGCGAAAATGATTAAAAAAGAGTTTGCACTTCCAAAAACACTTGAATGTTGACATATAAATCTGAAGTTGGCTTGAGCAATACAGAATCCGAAAGTGAAGAATAAGATAAGGGATATAACAATTCAAGCAGCAAACAAATGCGGCTGCTGCCCAACAAAAAAAAATTGTCTTGCGGCAAATCGAAAAAAGCAGAATAAACAACCGATGGAGGGCTCAAGCAATTCGATTTGGGACAGAACTCGACTGCCAACAAGAACACAGCTGCCGAGCTCGTTGTTCCGCGCATCCAATGCAGTCGCCTAGATCCACGTGATGCACCTGTGCCACGAAGCCGCAGAGGGCCGCACCTGCCACCGCCATATCTGGTGGCGCCCCGGTGTCGCAGCTGGCCGCACCTGCTACACGCGGCCAGATCCAGAAGGGAGGAGCAAACGCCGGGAGTACTTCGTGGTGGTGGCGGCGGCGGTGGCCAGCAACGAGATGCGCAGGGTGCGGTGCGGCGTGGGTCCGCGACGCGCCAACGCCGTCGCGGTGCTCGCCCTGGCTGCGGTGATGGAGTTCACGAGCGGTGAGGGAGTCGAATCAGTGGGAAGGTGAGGAGAACGTGTCACGGGCGCACGTGAGGACAGCCGCGGCCTGGCTCCGGAGGAACGGCCGATTCCTGCGTTCCTCCTCAGCCTGGCTCGGGGTCCCCTTGGCTCGTTGGGCCGTGCAGGCAACCAAACAAATGAAGCATGCATCAACTGGGCCAGGTTGGGGGTTGCTGCAGGCAACCAAACACAACCATTGTACTTCATAACACAATCTTCATGTTTGCGGCATGGAAGACTATACCTGAAGTATGTGTTAACGTGATGTCGGTACCCAATCAGTGACTCCTGAATGTTTAAGGTTTTGGTCTCTTAATTAAACTAGCGCATGGTGTCGCAGTCCATGGCCTGGCATCACCAACCTAGGACGAAAGGTGGAGCACGCGTAACTTTGATGTCAAAATGTTGTGAAGGGTGAAAGTCCTTATGACACTGATGGCATAAGGACGTCCGCTCTTCACGGCATTTTGACTTTGATGTTGCGGATTAGGATCGGGCACGCGGTGCGAGGCAGAAGTGGGCCTAGGCATGCAGGACGTGTGGCACCCATGCAACACCTCAACGGGACGCGTGGGCACATACATTTGCCCGGCCGGTTCCTTTGCCTCAGAGGTGCTGCATTATCAGTGGGTCCCAAAGTTCTTTGATCTTTGGACTCAGCCTATGCTCGCAACACAAGAAACTTCAAAGGACTGTGTTGTTGAAGATAGTGACCATAGCAGTTGACAATGTCGTTGCCGGTGTTCGGGTTCATCACATTCGGTTTTTTCAGCCGTGTTTGTTGATCCTCAGATTTAACATTGGTCGGTATGTGGCCACAAGCTGGAGCCTGGTGAAGGTTATGTGAGATCTACAGCTTCAGGCTTTTGATCCTCAAAGGCACTTTTCGGTCAGCCAGATGCAGAGAACATCATCTGTTCTATCGGAGTGCGAGATGGAGGACCCCAGATGTTTTTGTCGTGGTTATTCGGCAGTTTTGGGCGCCGAGACCCAACGTTCTTGACGACAACATCACATGCCATATGTTTGGCTCATTTTCAGTAGCTAGGAAGCTACATCAGTTTCATTTGGGATTGCATTCCCCAACCTATGTACGGCACTCTTCATGATTTAATATATTTCTGAAGTATAAAAAAAAACTTTGATGTTGCGGAATCGACGGAAAAAATTGTTTGCAGTTCGCATACCTGCCCCCTACACGAATGCTACATGAGCAGTCCTTGGCCAACATTGTTTTGTCCTGGTGACGCCACAGGATCCTCAAATTCTCACGATCTGGCTAACTAAGTGTCTAATTACCACTCGGTTCTAAATGATGCTCTGCGTAACTTGAGGTTGCGCCCGCGTGTCACATTGTAGTCTGACGACTCAGCCAACTTGCGACTTTCAATTCGCTTCCAAGATGCGGTGATTTGGTTGTTGTCGCAGCAAAAAGCTTGTCACTCTGCTCACCATGTTGGTTGTTCGCCATGATCTGGTGAATTTGCACCCATAACCGCTAGGCTACTGCTCCGCCCTCCGGTTTGAGCTTGACCTTCTTTGCCGATTGCATGGCACCTCGCCTCAAGCATCCCCCGTTATCACTGCCATCCCACGTGATCGACCAACCATGCCTTAGCCTTATTGGGTTTGGACTCCTATCTTCTCTCAGCATAGGAGTTTGTTGATCAACGGTTACGGATTGTCGTCTGTGAACTCAACGGCTGGACATTTTTCTTTTTGTGTCAATTTTTACTCCGAGTAAGCAAAGGTTCCAAAAAAGACTTCTATTAGTAAATATAAGATAAAGTTGCTCCACGCAACAACTTTGACGTCGTTTATTTTCATTCGTGTGGCCATATGACCATGTGCTCACAGTAATAACCGATTTGTTTGTCTTGTATATATATGAACGCAACCGTGCACAGGATGCACATATTAGCAAGACATGGTCAACATTGTTTGTTTATGACATCTTAGGTATTTTAATTTTCGTGAAGATCGATTCGACAGTTTACAGGCCTCTTATGTAGTATTTTCTTTATAATCTTATGTAGTATTTTAATTTTGCGTGCTAGAATAATGTACTAGGGAGTGGGGGTTTGCGGGGTGCGTGTGCCCGATTCTATACGGTTTTTTATTATTATTATTTTTTTGCGGGCAAAAGAAAGCCCTATAAGTTAGGTAGAAGAAGCATTACAATCAGAAGTAATCAGCCTGTTCGTCTGGCTACTTTGCAGCAGCTGCTTTGCAATAGCTACAATGTTTTAGTTCTTTCTTCTGCAGCCGCTATAGTGTTTTTGCAGCAGCTACAGTGTTCGCAGTTATTTTTCTGCAGCCGCAGCCTGCCGAACAGCCCCAATAAGATCAGATACTCACGCAGGTGCCTGCCTCAACCAGACTGCAGTTCTCATAAAATTCCTTCTAGCTAATTGCGCTAGTTCGTGCGCTACTTTGTTCCGCTCCCTATTTACCTGAACGAAGACAGCCTGCTGCAATAGTTGCCTCAGCTCCCTGCCTTCCGAGATGAGAAAGGCCATCTCCCATCTATCCTCCACACTGAAGTTCATGGCCACTGCTACTCTGGCACAGTCAGCCCGCTTCTATACGTACGTTGTGCCCTGTGCTAAGAAAAAGATACACCAGCTTGCGACTGGGCGATGCTTAACATAAACAAAACGGTTGAAGAAAAAGTCATGTGAAAGAGAATTGCTACTTTCTTAGAACCTCTAGATTGATTTTCGAGCGGTTTCTCTGATATAAAAATAGCATGCATGGTCGCACGAAAGCCATCGTGGACGACTTCCCGGTGGTCATGTGGCGACCGAGAAGCGAGTATAATACTGTCGTCTAGAAGCTTGTCGTGCACCAACGGTCAAACAAAGCAGAATGCTATCTGTGCGGTCTCTTATCTAGGTGTCATTATCATCATCATCATCATATGCCCACAGTAACATTAACTAGCTGGGACAATCCTTCACCGGCTACGGAAATGCACAGTCGCATTGGATATGTGGATGAATTAATAGTCATCATTGGAAAGCGACAAGGCACTGCGACCATGGATCAGTCTTGGGAAGACCCTCCCTCGATGTCAACAGTCCACGGTACGGGGGTGGAAGAGTGGGCGGAAACGAACGACTGGTCCAGTCCGCCCATGTGTGCTGAAACTTCAGTAGCGCCCGCCCCACGGCAGGTGAGAGCGCGCTTAGAAGTTAGAACACCCTGATCCAAGTTCTCTAATAAGTCCTTTTGAATTTTTCAGTACAAAACATATATCATGCAACTTTGTTTGACCGGAAGCCTAATGTATCATTTCCGTGACCAGTAATATTGTTGCCTACTCCCTTCATCTCTACCAGTATAAATCAGGCCGCAGCTGTCATCTGCACACACGCCTACATTCAGACTCTGAGCTGATCTAGCTGCCATCGAACTCAGGCAACTTTAGCAGCTTATTAATTAGTTGGCGACAATGGAGGACAACAAGGTCCTCGTCGCCGTGGCTGCGGGCGTGCTTCTCATCGTTCTGGCCAAGCTCAAGTCCCTGTTCGCCGCGAAGCCAAAGCTTCGCCTCCCCCCGGGGCCATGGACGCTGCCGGTGATCGGCAGCATCCACCACCTGGTGACCAGCCCTCCGCTGCTCTACCGCACGCTGCGTGTCCTCTCCCGGAAGCACGGGCCCCTGATGATGCTCCGCGTCGGCGAGGTGCCCATGCTGGTGGTGTCCTCCGCGGAGGCCGCGGAGGCGGTCCTCAAGACGCACGACACCTCCTTCGCCGACCGGTTCGCCAGCGCCACGCTCGCCGCCATCACCTACGACCAGACCGACCTGGGCCTCGCGCCCTACGGCGAGCGGTGGCGCCAGCTCCGCAAGATCTGCGTGCTGGAGCTGCTCAGCGCCTCTCGGGTGCAGACGTTCCGGAGCATCCGGGAGGAGGAGGTGGCGCTGTTCATGGACAGCCTCGCCTCCTCCGCGTCCGCGTCGTCCGGCGCCGCCGTGGTGGACCTGTCCCAGGGGATCAAGAGGCTCATCAACGACGCCTTCATGAGGGCGTGCGTCGGCAGCCGGTGCAAGTACCAGGACGAGTACCTGCACGCCTTCCACGAGGCCGTGCGCCTCACGTCGGGGCTCACCCTCGCCGACCTCTTCCCGTCGTCCAGGCTCATGCAGATGATCGGCACGGCGCCCCGCAAGGCGCTGGCCCTGCGCGAGAAGATGCAGCGCATCCTTGAGGAGATCATGGCGATCGGCACGGCGCCGCGCAGGGCGCTCGCGCTGCGCGAGAAGATGCAGCGCATCCTCGAGGAGATCATGCGGGAGACCAAGGCGGCCATGGAACGCGGCGACAAGGTGGCGCGCGACAGCTTCTTGGGCGTCCTGCTCACGCTCCAGAAACAAGGCACCACGTCCGTCGACCTCAACAACGAAACCATCTCGTCGCTCCTCTTTGTAAGTCCTTGATTTCTTTCGCCGCCATGTCGGTCGAGTCGATCTCATAGTCAAGCAAGCAGAACGCCACGGAATTGACCTGACAAAACGTTTGTATATACTGTTTGCGACAGGACTTGTTCGGCGCCGGCAGCGACACCTCGTCGAGCGTAATGATCTGGTGCATGACGGAGCTGATCCGCAACCCGGCAGTGATGGCCAAGGTGCAGGCCGAGGTGCGAGAGGCCTTTAAAGGGAAGACCCGCATCACCGAGGACGACCTCACCAAGGTCGACCTTAGCTACCTCAAGCTCGTGCTCAAGGAGTCCATGAGGCTGCACACCCATCTCCCGTTCCTGCTACCGCGCCAGTGCCGCGAGACGTGCCAGGTCATGGGCTACGACATTCCAAAGGGCACGGCGGTGTTTGTCAACGCGTGGGCGATTGCCAGAGACCCAAAGTACTGGGAGGACGGCGACGAGTTCAAGCCGGAACGGTTTCTGAATAAGGACCTGGACTTCAAAGGGACGAACTATGAGTTCATCCCGTTTGGGTCTGGCCGCCGGATGTGCCCGGGCGCAAACCTTGGGCTGGCCAACATCAATCTCGCGCTGGTCAGCCTTCTCTACCACTTTGATTGGAAGCTGCCTGACGGAATGGAACCCAAGGACGTCGACACATGCGAGGCTGTTGGACTGATCGCAGTTAAGAAAACCAGCCTGATGTTGCACCCTGTTACTCGCATCAGACCCAAAGTACTGGGAGGACGGCGACGAGTTCAAGCCGGAACGGTTTCTGAATAAGGACCTGGACTTCAAAGGGACGAACTATGAGTTCATCCCGTTTGGGTCTGGCCGCCGGATGTGCCCGGGCGCAAACCTTGGGCTGGCCAACATCAATCTCGCGCTGGTCAGCCTTCTCTACCACTTTGATTGGAAGCTGCCTGACGGAATGGAACCCAAGGACGTCGACACATGCGAGGCTGTTGGACTGATCGCAGTTAAGAAAACCAGCCTCATGTTGCACCCTGTTACTCGCATCGCTCCGGCTAATGATGGGTAAATAGATGTTGCAATGTGGTGCATAAACAAGTCTGGCAGCACAACTAAATAATCAAAGATTCTGAGGAGGTGAGATTTACCATGTAACTAATTAAAACCATGTACCTTATCTAATCTATGTACTTCTTTAGTTCTTAAATGAAAGAGCAGTACTCCTGCTCATTTGTTCGAAAAGAAAAATGATTAGTCGTACGAGAATAAGTGACAGACATGGATTTTGTATAGCCAATAACCAACTTGCCCTCACCACCTTCTTAAGATTATCTTATATATATGCAAATATATAGTATCATTAGCCATTATAGGTCGTTTATGTTTATCAGTAACCTCACGCAAAAAAATGTATATCAGTACCTCCGCCTTCACGACCAGCCTCCTTCAATAACTGCCCGATCGGATGGTAGCTGCCATGCTCCATCGTGTGCGTGGAAAATTCGGTAGCGCCGGCGCTGCGGCAAGTCTTCGCTAGATATGATAGGTTATCATTATGTTACAGGGATATGGAGCTTCTGTTGACCTCGTGCGATTGTGAAAGGAAAAAAAAACTGCAACGTACTCCTCGTCGGTGTCAAGTGTCCCAGTCTACAGGTCACATATATTAGTTATTATGTGAAGATTCGAACAGTTTACAGGTCTCTAATGTAGTTTGATTGCGTGTGCTAGAATAATGCACCTGGGGGTGGGGGGCGTGCGGGGCGCGTGTGCCGGCTTCTATACGTTGATGTGCCTTGTGCTAAGAGAAAAGGAGATCAGCTTGCGACTAGGCAATGCTTAACATAAATCAACGGTTGAACAAAAAGTCACGTCAAAGAGAAATGCTACTTTCTTAGAACCTCTCGATTGCTTTTCGAGCGCTTTCTGTAATATAAAAATAGCATGCACATGGTCGCGCGAAAGCTATTGTGGACGCCTTAACGTGTGATCATGGGCGACTGAAAGGGAGTGGGGTACCAACGGTCAAACAAAAGCAGAATGCTAGCGCTGTCGCTATGCAGTATCTTATCTTGGTACCATCATATGCACATAGTCGCACTAATTAGCAGCGACACTCCTTTGCCGGCCATGGAAATGCAGAGTCACTTTTTTTTTTGGAGCCAAATGCAGAGTCACATTGGAAAGCAACAGTGCACTGCGAGTCTGCGACCATGGATTTGTCAGTCTAGCTTGCGATTTCACAGTCTCGATGGAGACCTACGGCCTGTTGGGGCCGGTCGACGGTCGGGCCTCAGCGAGTCAGCGAGGACCTTCTCTCCCTTGACGTCCAACGCGTGGAAGCACATGGTGTCTACTGGGCGGAAACGATTGGCCAGGTCCGCTCATGTGGGCTGAAACCCCAGTAGCGCCCGTTGGGGGAGGCTTTGCCTCTCTTTGCCTTTGGAGCTTTAGTTTTTTGTTTCATAATTTTTGCTCTCACTAGATTGCAGTTCTTTGCACTAGTTGCATATTTGGTATGGGTGCCGCCTCTAGGTTATGAGGTTTCATTATTATCCACATCTAACATTTTAGAGATAATTTCACAAACTCACAATTATTTCGATCCTTCTTGTAAGCAGTGGCGGCCCACCCCCAGATTCAGCCCAACCTCTCATTTGAGCACTGTAGCACGATGAACAGTATATTTTTCCTTTTTTCTTCCAGTTTTTTTTCCCTTTCGGCCCACCTCCAGTCATGGGCCTGGACTCGCCACTGGTTGTGAGGAACCACAATTTTTGAAACCAGCTTCACAAAACCACATTTCTAGTCTCACATGTCATCTTCTATTGACATTATGCACTTTTGCGTGACTGACATATAAAATCAAAACTTAATGTTGTGGTTTTATGCAACAAGTGACACAAATAGTTGTGGTTTTGTAAAACTGGTTGTAAAAATTATGATTCCTTACAACACAATACCAGATAATTGTGATTTTATGAAATTAACTCAACTTTTTAACGTACTGTCGCCCTAACATCCTCGTGAAAGTTGGGACTGCCGGGAGGCCGGGAGCATACAATGTACCTAAAAGTATTGCCTCAAGTTCAGCTCATTTAATCTCCAACGTCAGAACGAAGTAAATCAACCAGTAATTCCGCACGCAGTATATAAAGACTCAAACTGGTATATTTTTAATCCATTAAAAGATAACATCGCCACTACACATAGTATTGGACTAGCCCAAAGTTGCAGCTATTCTGCCGTACAATGACTGGCATTTCTCCAAACAACACATCTCTTCCTACCACTTCAAAGTTGCAGCTATTCTGCAGTACAATGACTGGCATTTCTCAAAACAACACACCACTTGGAACTGAGTGGAACTTGCACTCTTGCAAGCTGTTCACCACATTGTTCACGAGTTTGGGAACTTTGTTTTGTACTCCTGCGCGGACTGTAAATAAAAAGAAAATAAGTCAATGTTTCAATCCCTAATAAAACATATTTAACTAGTCAAAACATGGTGTATAAAGAATTAAGAATTAAAGGTGTTGCAATTACCATGAAGGTCGCAGTAATCATCTTTCCGGCAAACCACCTCCCATGAAGTGCTTGTTGTGCCTTTGATGCTGCCATCACACTATCGAATTGCAGATACACAAAGCCAGCAGTATTTCTGCTCAAAAAAGAAGAAAAAGAGGGTGAAGGATCGGATCAGGAAGTTGAAACAAAACTGCTAGTAAGATGGAAGGCATTTTAATTCTGCTTCGGCAACATGTAAAATTAAGATGTTTACACTAGCTGATTAGCCTAATTTTGAGGGAAACCAGTTCATTAAATTATTCGGTCATTTATTCATCATGGATCCATTGTAAAGCAAGCTCATGGTTTTCCAAACAGAAACAGGCAGTTCTGGATAGATTATGCAATAAATGAAGATAATACTTGCAGCCAAAAACAAAATAACCAATGTCAGAGCAACATTGAACGAGATATATTGTAAATGTTTAACGCTTATTGCAACTTGCAATCCTTGAGAATAACTAACTACAATGACAGAAAACGTGATGTTTAGCATATGAGAATCTGGGGATATTGAAAGTCAACAGTTTTGAAATTTTGAAACGGGCAGAAGCTCCTTTTCACCAGATTTTCAAATAAGCTGCCTTTCTCCAGCATTACAAATAAAATGCTTTCGCATCAAGCAGAAGCCACAAGGTCTAATATGCATATAATCTAGGAGCCAATGTCTTGCTAAGCTGATAGCAATTGTACTGCACAAACGCAACACTTAATGATAACTTTCATAGAACAATGAGAAAGCTCACTTACTTGTCCACAAAAATGTGCTTCACTAAACCGAACTTAGAACATTCATCTTGGACATCATCTTTAATATCCAAGTCAAAATCAGGATCCGTCTGCAAAAATGTTGAAATTTCCCACCAGTCAGGTTGCAAAAATGTCAGCTTGTGCCACATGGTGAACAATAGATCAATTTAAAAATAAAAAATGTAATGATAGCAATTAAAACGAAGTAACAATGAATTTTGAATCAGCTAGAGTTGACATGTTCTCAATACATTAACAGAACAAAAAATGCAAGTGAGGAATACCTCGACTGCTGGGTCGAACATGTTCTTAAGTAAAAGGAATTCAGTAGGTGTAGACATGCCCGCAGATTGAGCGATAACAGGAAGCAGAGGTGCCCCAGCAACTAATCCAGCAGCAGGAATTGTTGGTTGTGGAAAAGGGGAAGCTGCAGGAGCAGCCCCGATAACTGATGCAGACGGTAGAGCCATGGAGGTGTTCAGACCAGTGGCACCAATACCACCAGTTAAGCTGCAGATAACCATAAAACAGGATGGTGAAAGGGAAGAGAAGGCAGAATCTGTTGTTAACACAAAATTACAGCCAAAGTATGTAAATTATCCAACTCGATGTATCATATTACTTTAACAAGCCAAGAAAAATAAATCCTAATGATACGTATTAGTAAAGTAGGCTTTCTACAAAACGATGCTTCCCAGAACACTATGATCGGACTTCATACCAAAGTGACATTCTAATTTCCCTGTACCAGTGGACACCGTATACCTCAAGGGATGGATCGCATTTGCAAAGTTCCATTTCGATTTTAATAAAGAACTAACAATTTGGGATGATATACAAGAATGAATTAACAATTTGATTGATCACTGGATGCAAATATCCTTCTGCCAGGATAGAAACCTGGAATACCTGGTTGCGGTGCCGCTTCGGTCCAATTTCATCATAAGAGCAGCTCTGGAGCTAGCATTTAAAGCCTGCACACATTCAGTAAACATTTAAATACATGGGCAAAATAATGATACATGTAGGTTAACTGGGCTTAGAATGCTATTGTAACTCGCACAAGCAGAATGCTATTCAAACTCGCACAAATCACAGTGTGGGTGCAGTAAAATTCAGGAGCTAACAAGACTAAACAGGAGAAAAGTATTCCCATTTTCAGCACATAAGTTAGATACAACTGGAGACGAAGGTAGTTCGCATGACATTGGTTCGCTTTCCAAGTATTAAGGATTTAAGAAATTTCCAGGGCTGCTCACATTAACTCAGCACAACTTTCATGAACCAGTGAAATTTTCAGTACAAACTATCATAAACCATTGATTTTCAGTAATGACTTTCATACACCATAAGGCCACTTAGCCAAATGCACTGGCTCTCAAATTCTGTTAATAAATTGTGTATTGACATGTATTGCCACAGATTCCAGTGCGCCCGCACGAGCATGTTTGGTTGGGGCAGGGACCCAAATATGTAGACTCATAAAGGGGAAATAAGATTTGTGACAGGCCCCTGTTTAGAAATCTGAATTTTCGAAAACTAAGAGCAGTGGCTTTCCTGTCAAACAGAACTTAAATGGCATGGATTTCAATGTGAAATCCTTTTTCCCAGATTTGACAGTTCAAATGTAGCAAGAGAAATCTTGCTCACTTGCAAGGACTGTCTCACTAATGGATACGATCCTAATAGTACACCTAACGGCTATATTGATTAACCAATGTCTTGGTAGTTGCATAATACCCCCAAAAAAAACAATCTCTCAAAAAAAAACTTCATAAATTGTATTGTTATGTTTCAGAATAACACAAAAAAAAACAAAGGTGAATTCCAGCAGAATCTGATATTAACACGAAATTACAGCCAAAGTATGTAAAATTATCCAACTCCATGCAAGATATTACTTTAACAAGCCAAGAAAAATAAATCCTAATGATACGTATTTGTAAAGTAGGCTTTCTGCAAAATGATGCTTCCCAGAATGAGAACACTATGTTCGGACTTCATACCAAACTGACATTCTAATTTCCCTGTACTTGTAGACAGAAGAGGTACAACACCAGTGAACATAGGACATATACCTCAAGGGATGGGTTGCGTTTGCAAAGTTCCATTTCAATTTTAATAAAGAATTAACAATTTGAGATGATATACAATAATGATATAACAAATCACTGGATGTTAATGTCTTCTGCCAGGATAGAAACCTGGAATACCTGGTTGCGGTGCCACTTCGGTCCAATTTCATCATAAGAGCAGCTCTGGAGCTAGCATTTAAAGCCTGCACACATTCAGTAAACATTTAAATACATGGGTAAAATAATGATACATGTAGGTGAACTGGTAGGTACCCCCCCTGAATAAACTCAAGCAGAATGCTATTCTAACTCACACAAATCACAGTGTGGGTGCAGCAAAATTCAGGAACTAACAAAACTAAACAGGAGAAAAGTATTCCCATTTTCAGCACATAAGTTAGATACAACTGGAGACGGAGGTAGTTCGCGTGACGTTGGTTTGCTTTCCCAGTATTATGGATTTAAGAAATTTCCAGGACAGCTACTCACATTAATTCAGTACAACTTTCATGAACCATGAAATTTTCAGTACAAACTATCATATACCATTGATTTTCAGTAAAGACTTTCATACACCTACGCATAAGGCCAATTAGCCAAAAGCACTGGCTCTCAAATTTTGTTAATAAATTGTGTACTGATATGTATTGCCACAGGTTCCAGTGCGCCCGCACGAGCGTGTTTGGTTGGGGCGGGGACCCAAATATGTAGACTCATCAAGGGGAAATAAGATTCGTGACAGGCCCCCGTCTAGAAATCTGGATTTTGGAAAACTAAGAGCAGTGGCTTTCATGTCAAACAGAAATTAAATGGCATGAATTTCAATGTGAAATCCTTTTTCCCAGATTTGACAGTTCCAAAATGTAGCAAGAGAAAATCTTGCTCACTTGCAAGGACTGTCTCACTAATGGAAACAATCCTAATAGTAAACATAACGGCTATATTGCTTAATCAATGTCTTGGTAGTTGCATAATACCCCAAAAAGAAAGAAACAATATCTCAAGAAAACTTCATAAAGTGTATTGTTATGTTTCAGAATAACACACCAACAAAAAACAAATGTGAATTCCATTTTTAATATACGACACAAGTTGAAAGCATATGAAAATCCTAATTCCAGAAGGTATACATCAAACGAAATTAAATTTACTCACCAGACCTCCACCTTCGTCATCGTCTAAATCTCCAGCAGTTGCTCCATTAACTTGGGCACCCACATGATCAGTAACAGCCGAGACCTGATTCAGAAAAATGTTAGAAATGCTTGAAGGATGACTAGCTGACTACCATCTCTTAATCAGTTAAGAAAGTAAAACAATAACTGCTAAGAAATCCTACCTTGATTACCCTGCCAGCAATATCAAGTTGGCCATTCAAGCTCTGTGCAGCTTTTGCATCTTCAAGCCGGGTAAACTGTAAGGTGCAAAAGTAATGATGAGCCTTGAGTAGTGAGATTTACATTGGCTGCATTTCATGGGAATATCTTACCTGAATGAAACCATAACCTTTGCACAGCCCAGTCAGTGGATCCGTAGGCAGCTGTACAAGCTCCACTTGGCCAAATGGTTCAAAAACCTGCGGAGCAGATTTATCATTAGACATAACAGATAGAAGGAACTCATACTACAGGAACCCATTATTCCTTCAAGACATAAACAGGCAGCATCCTAAATCAAATAGTCATTTTGAAATACAGAATTGAGTAAACAGAGGAACTTCCTAGGAACCAACTGCAGATCAATACTTATTTATATACTATTAAATGAAGCACCAGCACAGGCAGCAGTAGCTACATGTTACTCAAATATTTTCATCTAGCAACAAAAATATTAGCAAGTGACATTATTGTACAACTGAAAATAAGAGCAGCTCGTATAATTAACCTGTCTCAATTGGTCCTCAGTGATATTGGAGTGAAGATTGCCAACATATAACTTTCTTGCTCCACCTGAAGCTGCACCAGATGTTGCAGTTGACTGAACCAAGTTCTTTTCAGCCTCGGATGGCTTAACCATCACTGGTTGCCCAAGAAGCGGTTGGCCAGACAGAGCAATCGCCATTGGGACAGACATAACGTCATAAAACTCAATGTACCTGCCATTTTAGATATATCTTAGTACACAAACAAAAGCATCCAAGAAAAGAGAGACAAAATAATTGGACTTCATATGTCAAGATGTTTCAAATTTTCACAGAAAAAGTTCAAGAATTTGATCAAAATTTGTGGAGGTTATCGAACTTGGTTCTTGGTTGCCCCCTTTATTGCCTAGAAACCTGCACCAAGTTTTGGTTAAATATACAGTGGAATCAAACCGTCCTCGATTGTTGACAGACATCATAATGATCTAATACTCCATCTTACTTGTACATTGCCGATATTCCCAGCATGCAGACCAAATTATAAATTTTCAGTGTGCAATCCTGTTGAGTATGGCAAATTAATGAAGAATGATCCCCAGAAAAAAATGCCAAATATGATATTTAGAAGAGCCTCAAATAATCACATGACTGCAAAAAGATATAAAACATAACACTAACAGACTTACTGCCAACTTTTAGAAACCAGACATCTATCAGGTACCTGTCTATGAAGCATTTTTTATCGATGTCAATCCGCAAGCAGAGAAAAAAAGAAGAAAATTCTACAGCAGCGAGAAAGTCAGCTACATAACAAAGGACTGCTAACTTGAAATCAAACCTACTTTAAGATCACAAAGCTGGGGAAAAAAAGGTTAATGTTGTGTTTTAAATCACTAACAACAAATGAGGCACCATGTGAAATAATCACCCTTTACTTCCCATTCTTGCATATACATTTTTGCATCATTTTATGTGAACAAGTCTGGGGAAAGCAGGGCTTCAAGAGTCATTCAGCAGAAAATCAGAGTCAAAGCCCATTCATTTTCAATGACCCAATTTTCTAGAGATAACGCAAAGGAAACGGAAAATTCCAATCTTGATCCCTCAACTCATGTGATGGTTTTAATTTCCATCGATTTTGAAACCAGCTAGACATTGTACCTCATCTTTCAACACGGTTCAAATTTTGTCCCCGAACTGGTTTTGCAAGCGATTTTGGATGACCTGTAAGCCATGTAGTTGTCGCGAGCTCCTGTCACTTGCGACATGCAACACAGCTGGACATGATGTAGCTTGGGAGCAAGCTGAAGTTTTAAATCCTGACTAACGCAGAGAGCAAGCACACACGAAAAGATTTGGATCTCATGCCTCATAAGCAATAGCAAAAAAATCAGGCCCAATCTGATGGCACTAAGCTTCTTGAAAGACAGAAAGCGGTCTTTCGTGTGCAGAGATAGCGGGACTGTAGAATAGACTGGTGAAGGACCTGATGATTAGGGTAGCTGCTGCCAGCTATCAGGGTGCGAGCGGTGATTGTTCTGTGGGCGAGTGGACTGAGCATGCCATAGATTGAACTGCAGTGGGCTCAAATGAGGATGGGTATACTGAGAGGTTTTAGAAGATAAGGAACCAAAGATACTAGTATCATAGATGTGGGACTATATTGAAACTACCTCAAGAGTTGAGCGACTAAAGTTGGGACTTCTTCCAAAAATAAAATCACATACATGATGGTAAGTACAACTCATGGCAAATAAGGATGGTCAGGAATAAAACCAGCACGCAAAACTCACCCAACTCCTTTAGAACGTCGTGAGTTTCTGTCCATAATGAGGCGAACATCACGAACCTGCACAAAAAAATGAAGAGTCTTAACATGAGTATCTAGTTAATCCAGACAATAAGCTGTTTAAAAAACTTTATCTTCCTGTTTAGGCTGTTATAGATATGAAAGATGTAGGGGTGTAACATTGTTAAATAGGCCACTCCAATTGGTATCACATATAATTAATGCCATCTGCAAGCGTTCTGATAATAAAGATCAATTTGCTAACTCAAAAATATCTGTCTCACACGGTCTGTTTAATTTAATAGACAAGATATGGGAAACAAACCCCAACAACATCCAATACCAACAGATTTATCTAAGTAGCCATCGATAAACTATCTAACTAATATAGGGAACCATATAAACTGCAAAGCAGAGTGCAATAAGTCTGGTCTCACCTTCCCAGCCCTTGAGAAGAATTCATAAACATCTCTTTCATCTGCCTTCAAGGATAGCTGCAGTGATGTCTAGAAACATTAGGTTACTGTAAAAAATATTAACAGTCAAACATGATGATCAAAACCAACCTGGAAGGCAAATACAGTCCTCTGGTCCCTTTCCGGATCAACTTCTGGTTCTGTACCATCATCTTTCTTACGTCTGTAAACAAAAAAGGGGGAAAGAGAATTCAACTTAGACAAATGCAGAACATGATATGCATCAGTAGTAACAAGTAGCAAAATGAATACATATAGTAGCAGCACTTATTTATTTGTCAACCAGGCAACCCTGATTAGCACAATTCATCAGTTGCCTTCGCCTAACTTTGCCGGCCCAACTCTGTTGCTAAATTGCATGTATTTTGAAAGAACATAAAAATAGAATGGTGACCTGATATCTTGAGTCAAGCACAAGAGCAAATACCATCTGAAGATATCTCTAGCATATCACATCTGCGAGTTCCCAAATTAAAGTTCAATATTCAAACGTAACAATCCTACATGATAATAACAGTGAACTAGAATGATCTTTTCTTTACACAGTTTTATAAAAGCTGAAGATTCATACTACTGCAAGCTCACTTTGTTTGATATGTATGCCAAAATAACAACTTATAAATCGATACCACAGATAAATAGAACAATACATCACTGCACAGTTCTACAGGAATAGATGAATTACACACGTTAAATCAAATGAACCCATCCCCAAGCATGTTAAGTGACTCTAAAATTATGTACAACTTATGAGGAGCCATGTTTTTGAGGCGTTGTGGCATCCTGTGGCGACCTACCCCCCCCACAGCGCCCGGCGGAACTAAAACCGCCTCAAAAACATGGATGAGGAGTCTAAAGGTTATGAAATATAGATAGATTTCCCAATAGGTAATCTAAAGGGCAGAATCAGGCAATTGATTTGAATCATATCAGACCTGTCCTAACTAGAAGAGTTCACGAATTCACACCTGACATCTCGGTCGCGGTAGTGGTGACGCTCGCTGCGCTCACGCTCCCGCTGCAGCTCCCTCACCATGTCCTCCTCCTCTGCACGGCGGCGCTCGGACCGGCTCCCGCACCGCCCGGAGGGCTCCACCGCCTTCTCTAGGTACTCGTACTCGTCAAACTCCATGGCGGCCGCAGCGTGGATCGGGGGAGCGGCGCGGAGACCCTAGATGGCGAGGTAAACTAAACCCTAGGCTCGAAATCGGCGGGCCTTTGGATTGAAGGAGAATCGGGGCGTTCGAGTTTTTATTTTACTGTAGCAGAGGCGGAAACGCAAATCGATTAGACGGTCCCTTCGTGTCGTCGGAAGAAGGAAAAGAGAGAACGAGGCATTCGGCAGGGTAGAGTTTTTGGCCAAATTTTGTATAAGCGACATAGTTATAAGTGGGAACATACTTGAAAATCACACATATTTTTTAAGAAAAAGTCTATTTTACTACCTTTAAATATTCATGTAGTTTTACTTAACGTTTTAAACTAATCTTTAGTCTATTTTACTATCCTGAACATTGTAGATTGGTTCATTCACCTTCTCGTAAATTTTTACTTATTTGTTTCTCTTATATATAGGTTATATTTGAAGCTCAAATTTTGTAGGATAGTAGATGACATCATTTTTTATGCTAGAAAAATTATTTTCTATTTTTTTTTGTATTATTCTATCTTATATGTTGAATATGTATGGCATACGTTCCGCATAGAAAAAATTTTAAAATTTTTTTAAAACAACTTTCTAACATAAGGTATGTTTTAACCTATATAATCTCACAAAATTTTACGATCAAACATGATGTGTACCTAGAGATAAAAAAAGAAAAAATTACGAGGGATTGAATTGAACCAATCTAAATAGTTGAAGGGAGTAAAATAGACCACATGAATACTTGAGGGTAGTAAAATGGACTTCTTTCTTTTTTTAAATACTATAGCGAAATTACATATTAAAAGCATGATTTTACAAAATTTTAAATTTTTTCAATTTCATAACAAAACAATAGATATTAGACCAAACACAATAGTCCCATGTAAAAACAACATCTCTATTTTTTTAAAATGCCGCCTAATTCACACTCTCTGCCTTAAGAAAGGGTCATATCTTTCCTCTTTCTACCGACCACCTCCACCATGTTTTCTAACCCTCCATGCTCGTTGTGTCTCAACTCTGACCTCGTGTCGTTTGTTCCCTCATGATCTGCACAGTGGAGCCCAAAGGACGTGGTCGGTCGTCACATCTAAGAAGTAAAGTGGTGGTACGAGGAATGTTGGTTATACATGCGTCGACCTTGGTTTCGCCTCCCACTCCAGCTTTCATTCTAATCAGCCTTCAACCCAATACCCACTAAAACCAAGTACACGACCTTATTCTATGAGCATTCTGCCATTGTAAGAGCATCGTGGTCATGCTCGCATTGAACAAGCCAATTAAGCGTCTAAGGCTTCAACATCCACAATCACCTAATCACCACTCCCGAGAAAGAGGCGTCGTTTAACGACCGTGGAAGGCCAAGATGACAATGAAGTTGGTGATTTCTTGTGGACATTTGAGGATGACAGATAGAAGACAATAAAATGTACAAGGGTTAAAACACACTTTTCTAACTTAAAAGCACCTATCACGATTTCTTTGGCAGCGTTGGATGGATCTCGGATTCCTAACTTAAACACACTTTTCTATCTAACCTTGAGTTCTATCTCACCATCGTTTTTAGAATTGGGACCGGCTATGTCAATGCATGACATGTGTAACATGGTGTCATACAAGAGGTTTAGCTTAAACCAATAGCATACACAATATTTTTTTCTTGGAATTAATACAAAAAATAAGATAAACATGGAAATATTGTACTTAACTTTTAAATTTTCTAACAAATCATCGTTGTACTAGGCCAATTTTGAAAATACAATTTCAACACTTCAAATGAACTGTTGAAACATATTTTGAATGCAACCAATAAACTTGTTGAATATAGAAAATAATAAAGCATGCATGTATCATACATATTTAACATACCAAATCAATATTTCATGAGTGCTGAGATAATTTTCTTAAAATATTGAAAAGGTTTCTTGGATTCAACCTTGTTTTAAAAATCGTTGAATGAATAAAATCATAAACATAATGATTAATCACAAGTATTAAGAAAATAATGAGAAAGCAACATGAAAAAAAAAGTGCTGCCTCATTTATTTTTTTGAGATAAAAAAAGTGCTGCCTCATGAAATTGGCTTTCTAAGGTCGTGTGGCGGCCCATCTACTAGAATAGAATAAAAGATTGCAGATTAGCTGGTCCATTCTCTAGTCTAAGGCCACGTTAAGTGGGCTACCAGGCCTGTCCCATGCCAAAAAGGTTAAGTGGGCTACTAGTCTTATTTAACAATAACGTGGGCCTTGGCTCCCTTACTATTTAACGAAAACTTTATAAACACTAGTGAATCAGATGTTTAGACTAATAAAACACTACAAATATTGCACTAATACAATGTTAAAATAGTAATATTTAATTGGCCCTTCTACATTGGTGCTCAAGGTCGCTGAGGTAATTTTCGATGTGTTTGTGACTCGCTTAACCCTTGCAGTGGATCAATAAATCACAAATGAAGAGCGTTTGGTTGCATTGCTTGAGCATATGCAAAAGTTTCAAAAACTATTTGCCCCCCCCCCCTAAACTAATCCAAGCACATGCAATCAACCAAACAACGTTTACGTGTTTTGCTGCATCCGCTTCAGCAACTATCAAACATCCTTATTTTCGCAGTCGCTGCATTTCACAACTTGCTTTCCCTTCTCCAAGATATAGGATGCAACTATACTGCGAGCACCCAAACACAGTAACACACACGGGCGGAAGGCATAGACGAGGTCTCCTATCACGGTGGAGGTTATCTACTTGCATATCTTCTCCAGAAAACACAAAGGTCCTCGCGGAAAACACTCAGCAGCAGAGCACGTACAGCTGCCGACACCACTCGCGGTCTTTTTTCACGCCACGGGCAGGCTGCCTCTTGCGCCTGACCACTACCGCGACCAGGTGGCCTCATCCCTGACGCATGTGCCGGCTCTCCTACACGGTACAGCACAGGTGCGGCATAGCAGAGCCTGTGGTACGGTGTGGCTGCTGACTCTAGGCTTCAAATCGCTGGATGTGCGAACCTCCGGTCGCCGCCGACATCGACTTCTTATTCACCCACCACTTCGCCACAAACCCTCGCCTGGCCAGCCCCTTCCACAGTTCCACGACGTCGTGGGATGCAATGCTCTATACAATCCACGGGCGCCGCCCTCGATCACGTGAGCAGCACGTGCTCGTCAAAGTAATAAGAAGAGCCTCCCCTCTGACGATCACCGTCGTCAGAGATGCTGTGTGCGCACTCTGCTCCTTGTCAGCTGATGCAAACTGTCGCGCTCTTACTTATCAGCATAAACTTATTATTACTTATCAGCCCGCCCAGTTAACAATCGCCACTAATCATTCCCCCCACGGAAATTCAACCCGTTTATAATACTCGTTCGCAAGGGTTGACCTTGCTCGTCGCGGGCGGGAGTAAATGCAGATCAGAATCTTCCATGGCTTCACCATGTTACGTCCCCGTAAACAAGCCCCGGATCGAGAGAGCAATTTGCTCCAGACGGCAGTGCCGATCTGATCGGCGCGCAACTGTAGCTGCGCACGCTCACGTGTGCCCGGCGTGCCGAGCCTGCATGCATGGTGGTCTGGATCCACTGCCGTCCGATATGGTCAGCACGAGCTAGGCCTTCCTATTTAAGAAGCCGCAATGGCACAGTGACTTGGAGCTAGCAAGAACATACCAATTGTCAACAGTACACTAGTCTCTCGATCGATCATTAGCTTTGTGGTTTTCGCTTGAGCTTAGAGTTGTTTGAGAGTTGGTGGCTATGGAGACGCCCAGATCGCTGGCCGTTTCGCTTGCCGTCATCGCGCTGCTCGCCGCCGCCGGCACAATGGGTACGTATAAGCACATCATGCGCTGAAGAAACGTTAGTAACATCTCCAGTGGTTATTGTGCGCGCATATATACATGTACTGATCTCGAGTTACTGATCTCGCCAGGTGGGTCGTGCGGGTACGGCAACCTGTACTACACGGGGTACGGCCGGTACACTGCGGCGCTGAGCTCGGCGCTGTACAACAACGGGTGGTCGTGCGGGCAGTGCTACCAGATCACGTGCGACTACCAGTCGTCGCGGTGGTGCCGGCAGGGCGCGGCGGTGACGGGGAAGGGTGGTGCACCCCGCCGCGCGCCCACTTCGACATGTCGCAGCCGGCGTGGGAGACGATCGGGATCTACCAGGGCGGCATCATCCCGGTCAACTTCCAGCGCGTGAACTGCGTCAGGCAGGGCGGCGTGCGCTTCACCATCAAGGGGTTCAACTACTACGAGCTGGTGCTCATCACCAACGTCGGCGGGAGCGGGTCCGTGGCCAGCGCCTGGGTCAAGGGCTCCAACACCAACCGGGTGCCCATGTCCAGGAACTGGGGCGCCAACTGGCAGTCGCTCGCGGGGATCGCCGGACAGGCGCTCACCTTCGGCGTCACAACCAGCGGCGGACAGACCATCATCTTCCAGAACGCCGTGCCGCCCAACTGGCAGTTCGGCACCACATTCGCCACCAACCTGCAGTTTACCTACTAATCGATCTACGTACACAGGTGGCGCCTGTTCTTTAGCTAGCTAGGATTTGAAGGAGGTCGAACTATAGCATTAGTAGATGGACGAGCTGGAGAGAGCCTCTCTGGCTACAACATTGCGTGCGTACGTGCTGTGCAGACCCTTTTCTTTTTTATTGTTAAGTTTGTATGTGTAACACAAACTTGACTGGCAGTAATTCATCAGTTGCCATGTCAGGCACTCAGGCTACTGCGGCTAGCGCCTAGCTAGCCATGTATTGTCATTTGTTTCAGGCTCGTCGACATGACATCTACAGGCCTAGGCACGTATGAAATCTTGCTGCTTACAAGAGAGATTGGTTCTCTTCTTTATGCCCTGTCCTTAAGTACTAATTAAAGGCAAAACTTGGTCAGATTGGCCATTTTCCTCTTAGAAACCATGGATTATGTCTCTGCTAGCAGACTTCATGTTATAGATTGCGCAAAATGGAAGGAAATAAGAAAGTCGGCTAACAAGATACTTGATTCCCGGTTGAGGAAGATCCTTACTATTGGTTCACTTAAAAAAAAAAGATTCTTAATATTGGTGGAAGAACAGTCCAGACCGGTTCTCTTCATGTAGTCATGTTTCCATATGCTCCTGCATCCTAAACTGTGATTCATAGTAGAATGAGCAAGGCTCACAAGATTTTGTTTTATTTTATTTGGCTGCAGCTAGCAGAAAAGGGGAAGTATCACCTAGTAAGATGGGAAAAGATTTGTAAATTAATGAAAAAGCTATATATTGGAGAGTTGGGAATCAAGAACCCGAGGAAACTGAATATAAGTCTCCTTTGCAAATGGAAATGGTGGTGGAAGCAAGAAAGAGATGAAAGGATGTGGCAAGGCAGTGTGAAAAGCTAAGCATCAACATGACAAACTGTCTGGAAAGATTTGTTAAATGTCAGAGGTTCATACCTAAATGGTAGAAAAGTACAAGTTTATACATCAAGTTTGAATGGTTCTTCCCCTCTCTGCGCAAGTTGATCACGATTATGATTCAGGCCGTACTACCGTAATCTTGCGATAGTGGGCCCAAGGAAAACGAGTTCGTACGCTGCGACGGCCCTTTTGCCGCCTGATTAATATGTAGCCCATCAGTTGGCAGTACGGTCAGCCCATCCTACCTCTCGCTCGAGAGCCCAGACCACCAGCTCCCACCTCTCCGGGAGCTCTCTGCTATCTCCTGCTCAAATCTGCATGAGCAGAGCTCAAGCGCAAGGGCGTCCAGCGCAGCGCGTGGCTCATGGCAGAGGGACCAGCCAAACGCGGCACCACGTATCATGCACACGGTACGGCCGCCGCCGGGGGGCTCTACCTAACTAACCGGCCTCTGACTATCTCGTACGTCGTCGCCGTCCTTCCCGCCCCACC
>LAPY01000593.1:139007-151480 GCA_000970635.1 Eragrostis tef
GAGCCGCGAGAGGCGCAGCTCCGTGCCGCTCTCCGTCACCAGCACCAGGTCGTCGTCGCGGCCCTCGGCGCCTTCCTCTTCTGCCGCCGGCTGCTTCTCCCCCGCGGCAGCAGCGTCGACGGCGTCGGTGGGATCATCCTCCGGGTACATGGGGCGCTTGCCCTTGTCGACGGCGGCGGTGCTGGAAGCCATGGATTGGGGCGTGTGGGGTTTGGGGGATTTTGGGTTTCGTCGCGGCGATAGATGGACGGTTTTGGTTTTATTTTTTCGTGTCGAACTTCTGTGCGTCTGCGGCTTTTGTGCGTTCCGTTTTCGGTCCCGAGTCCCGACTTGGGCAGGTTTGGATCAGGTTCGATCACTCGACAAAAAGGACGAAACCGGCGCGAGCTCGGATAAATCTGTTAAACAAAAGAAAAATTGTATGAGACTTTTGATTATTACCTAATCGCACTAAGTACATTCATGAGCATCCATTTTCTTGACACAAAGTGTAACCAGTGCTCCGTATTGTCCTATATGTCGTACGTTTCGCCATTTGTGTAAATTTGTTACAACTCGATTTTGCTCTCGTGACAATCAGAATAAACACTTGGGGCAAAAGAACTCTAGCTTCCTTCGGGTCCTCTAACAGAAAGATAAGAGGAGATTTTTTTTGAGGGCAAAGATAAGAGGAGATTTATGTAGGCCCTTATCAACCAACTTAGCTGCAAGCGTAACACAACTTGTCTCTCTCATTGCTTGTTTCCTAACTTCACTCTGCCGCATGGAACAACACAACTTCAGTAAGATTTTTTTAACATAAATAATAACTCTGGATCGATAGATTTCTAAGAATGAATAGCCCCCAAAAATTTTGCAGAAAATAAGAGTATTTTTTGAGCTAGGATTTTACTAAACAAAGCCTTTAATACCGACAACATTCATTCTACACAATCATGTGCTTGTTGTAATACACGTTAAAAGGGAGAGTGCATCACCAGATTTAGTTCTTGTTGTGCTAAGAAAAATTCGGTTGGGGCTTGTTTAATTGTTGAACGGCCATATAAGAAGGTCACCAAGGTGCTCAGGTTAGCCAATAGCTCATGGAGTAAATGCATGAGTTCAGGGCTTATAGAGGTGGCAGAAATGAATTTGTAGGCAAAATTGAGGAAAGACAAGGGTTTGCAAAACAGGTCCGATCCGGTTAGTAAAACATGTCGGTTTTCATCTAAAACCGACACTAAATAGCAAAATCGAATCCGGGCAGTTTTACCGGTTTTCTCGGTTTCGGTTTTCTGATTTTTTTGGTTTTGCAAACCGTGGAAAGGACCAAAGGTGAAGAAGATGCTTGGCTTCATGGATTCTGGCTTGCAGAGGCACAAGTTGCGGACTGAAGGAGAAAGCTTCGGCGGAATCACTAAATGTTAGAAACTGTTTGACAAAAAAGAAGAAGTTTTCATGACTATAGATTGATGCGATGTTAGCATAGAAATAAAATAAAGAGAAAAATATAACATAAAATCACCTATTTTTAATCTAGCAAACAACTATGACTGTAAGAGTGTTCGCGAAGTGTGAGGGGGCCATGCCCCCCTCTCCCCTCCCCCAACCCTCTCCCGAAGGTAGATGTCTCGTAGATGAATAGTTTACCTAAAAGTACTTATGGATAGTTCATGATAAAAAAAACCATCAATCGAAAAAGATCACACCTTTGTTTCAATTTTGTGTGTGTAAAATTTAGAAAAGCTATAACTATTTGCATCAATACAGGGCCTGTTCGTTTCCTGGCTAAAATTTTTTAGCCCTGCCACATCAAAGAGAATCTTGTCATTTAGTAGTATTAAATAAAGTCTAATTACAAAACCTTTTTACAGATGGGGGCTACTTTTCGAGACGAATCTAACGAGCCTAATTAATCTATGCTACATTAACTATCTTCTAATCATAGCTTAATTACTCTCATTAGATTTGTCTCGTGAATTAGCATAGGTGCTCTGCAATTAGTTTTATAATTAGACTTTATTTGGTACCTCTAAATAGCAATATTTCTCTTAGTTAAAAACGAACAGCCCCACAATACAAAAGGTACGATTTTTCAATGTGGCTCCTCCCATTTTGACACATTTCTATTTTGTTGAATATGTCATCGTTTCAATTGTATTCACAATGGTGCAAATAGTTTTAATTTTCTAAAACTTACTCTTATTTCTGACAGCAGCCACCGTCCAAGCCTCACAACACAAGCGCCGTGTATTAGACTAGGCACGATTTGCGCGCTCCGCTGCGCACGAAAAAAAAAGCACATGATTCACAATTGTTTTTTTTTCTTAAAAACCAAATATATAGAAGTTAAGGGGACTGTTTTGCACAAATACAGAAGGCATCGTCTTCATAACAAGCAACAAAAAGATCAGTTTGGACTTAGGAATGTAAATGCTGAGGAATGCAAATTTCCAAAGAGGTCACCACGTGGACATATTTGGTCCACACACTCCTTCCTTGTTCACTCCGCCTCTTTCTTTCTTTTATTCCCGTCGCTTTCAATCACTTGTTTCTGCTTCTTCTGGTTCCTCGATGCTGCTTCTTGTTCCTCCGCTCCATTTCCTCACCATGTAGCCCGCACGCATCGGCACACCGCACGACCACCTCACCCAGCTCGCTGCTTCGGCTCTACTTCCTCTTCTCTGGTGCGCACAAGCCACCAACATCCTTATCTCTCAGGTCCCACCGTCCGGTCCCAGCATCGAGTCCTGCTCCGCTTTCTTCTGCATGAAACACCGGAGCACAAGCATTTCACTCTCTCGACTGCCACCGCACCGCCAGTCCGCCACACGCACGGCCGCAACAGCTCACTCTCAGGCGTCAACAGTGCTCCCTCTCACTCTCACTCGCATCTTTGCTCGTGAGTCTGGGTACCTCCTTTGAGTCCTCAATAACTTTTAAATACCGTGCATACCGGTTTGGCTATTGAAATGAGACATACCAGATTCAGACCGACATACCTTACCGGCTTTTAATTTAACTATATTTTTTACATAAACATATATATAACTCATACTAATATTTTAGTGTAATTATTAAATAATTCGCTCAAATTAGATGTTATCTTGAATCTAGACCGGTATATATGGCCATCTCGGCCGATACCGGTGACATTGACAATGTTGACCGGTATTGACCGGTATTTTAATTGATATGGAACAGAGCCTCTTATTTACCAGCTAGATCACTGTTATGGTATATACCGGTCATACCGAACCGGTACCAGAATGGTACTAGAAGTATGGCGCGGGATTACCGCGCCTAAATAGCCATCCTTGCTTGTACCACACAATTATATCAAGTTCCGAACAATTTTTAACATGAATATTAGAATTATATAGTTATGTGATATTGCATAGACACCTTACATATAAACAAAAAATGATTACTGTAGACATGCGTATGTGCTGATCAGCTTCATTTCAACTTCATAAACCCTTGACTCCCAAAGTGAAAAAGAAAATGCATGAGCCAAATATACAAAATGTATAACCGTGTCTAGTTAGAAGCACAGCCAGTAGGTAGCATACCTTCCTTGAAACAGGAGGCAGCTGCAACATTAGCCGAATATGCAGACTTCCATTCTCCATCGCTAATATGGATAGGAGGAAGCCTGCAAGTCTGAATTTTTCAATGTAACTTGCAACAAAATTGATGTTTTTTTTTTGTGAGTACTAGTACATAAGAGCTCAAGCATGTGTTTAGGAATATTTTTACACTTTGCTTAATGTCATTGTAGTCTACGATTACTCATCTGCTCTAAAATGCTACACTAAGGCCATCAACAGAGCCTGCATGCATTCCCCTCGCCACAAACGCTTCCCTTCACCTGGCCGCGCGCATGGCTAAGAGATCTTAAAAAGTCAGAACGCACGTTCACAGACACAGACTGATGGGCATCAAGATTGTGGTCATGTCGGAGGTAGAAGGGAAGGGCGCTCCAGTTCTGGCCGGCGCGCCTTGCCAGTTCGGCCGAGGTCAAGGACGGCAAGGAAGATGAGGGCGCCATCGTTCCTCTTGGCTCCATCTCTCCGGTGCAGGGCGGCGACGTGTGTGAGCTGCTGCACTCTGTGGCTGCTTGCGAGCATTGGATACCCGAGGCCACCGGCTGACCAGACTCCCGCAGTTCCAGTGCATTTGGGCCATCGCCATGCATCGCCAGCCAACTGGATTCGCCGGTGATTTCTCGTCTCGCGGGTGCGCGCGTGTGGGAAATTGACGGGTGAAGGGGCGGCGTGTCGAGACTGGAGACCGATGGAAGCTTCTCGACAGGGAGTTGCCATCGCGCGTAGATACATCGACGTCGTCCGTTCCGAATCATACGGTGTGTAGAGGAAAGGATGACGTGGACAAGCTCTCTGGAGGAGAACGCGACCGCGTTGGGATTATTAAAAGATTAATAAATACTATCGATAAATACTAGGTCATGTCTGGGTAGAAGTTCTCGTCGCCACCCACGAACGGCCTGGTCGGAAAACCAGGCCCTGCCACGGGCCGGCGATGCATCGACACCGGACACGCAGGCCCACGGTCGACGGAAGCCTGGCGCTTGGCGCACCACTAGCCCGCGTCGCGGCCCACGCCGGCCCGGCAGCGACACCGATGTACGGGAGGCGACGCGGCAACTGCGGAAGGTATCCACGTCGTAGGAAAGGCGACGCGGCCTCGCGCGAGGCGAACTCGTCGGCCGAATTGCTCTCGACGGCGAAAGGCTAGGCGCTATCAGCACTTTACTATTGGTAAACAACAATTAACTGCTCCTTGGAGCCATCAGGTAGTGCAACAGGAGGAGGTCACCGCGAATCAATTTCATCTGCACTATACTTTCACCGTCTGAATCTGCGCATATGCTGCTCGCCGTCGTCCTCCTCTGGCTACACGGACCTCTCACTCTGACATCGTTATCGAGCGCACTGTTTAGCTCGAGGCGAAGTCAAGCAGAAGTCGCCATTCATGTTCCAAAGCGAACTGGTGTCTTGACGCGTCACAGTTAATCCGGCTTTGCAGCTTATTATCGTCTTGTCACTTTACAGAGAATGTACATTTCGTGTTCTGCACTCAAGTAATACACACTTTCGTGCGCCTCGTTCAGTGGCGCTTGACGTGCTCGCCGCCGCTGGGCTTGTCCTTGGCGAACGCGACGAGCCAGAGGAGGACGACGGCGAGCACCACGTTGAGGACGACGTGCCGGTGCTTGCTCAGCCCCCGGGCCAGCCGCCGCACCGGGTGCTCGTCACGCCGCGCCACCGCGCGGCCGATCCAGCCGTCGCTGCCGATCTCGTCTCCTCCTTGAAACGCGCCCTCGTGTATCTCCGCCGGCGGGTACGGCTCCCCGCCGGGGCGCGGCACCTGGACGTAGAGCATGCCCTTGTCGAGCTGGACCTTGATCGCGGCGGCGTCGCAGCCGGAGGGGAGGTCGAAGCGCTTGAGGAAGTGGCACCACTGCCGGCCGCCGCCGTTGACGGCGCGCTCGCCGCTGACCTTGAGGCTCCCCGACGGCTCAACAAGCACTTTCAGATGGTCCTTGGTGAACCCTGCAACAATGAACTCCAAACGTGGTAAATGTTTCTCTTATCACCGGCCGGGATCAAATGTTTCCCAAAATTTAATTATGCATTCGAAACACGACTAATCCAAGATTACAGCCTCAGACACCAACCTGTGACGTCAACGACGAGCGTGTCGAACTCGCGCCCTGGCACCCACTCGCTGTGCGGGTCGATCTCAGCCAGAACGCGAGGGCGGCGCACCAACTCCATTTCTCCTCTCTTGATTTCGCCGAGCTTGCTTGTGTTTGAATGGGAAATGAACAATGCACAGCAGCTCTTCGGTTATATAGGCAAGTTTGGAGTAGTAAAAAATAGGAACGTGAGATGCAAGATATGCTGCTTCGCCCTATTACCACGAAAGGAGATGAAGAAAGGCAAAGTATACCTGACCCAGCCAGCATGCTGATCGATGGCCCTACTGGTTGCTATCTAGGGGTCTTGCCTTGCTTTCAGTGAGATACAATTTGCTTGACCCGGAAGCGTTGATGCGTGTCGTCGTTGCTACAGTTTTCAGTTTCTTAACACACAAAGGGGGATGTGTTGAGTGGGGAACAAAAGATTCCAAGCTGTTGAGAAGACCCAACCCGACAGTCCGTGGGCAGCGCTGGGGTTGCAAGTGCCAGCAAATGCGAGGGCCATGTTCGCCATCTCGGTAACTACCATGGTCGGCGACGGTCACAACACACTTTTCTGGACCGACAGGTGGCTGCAAGGTAAATCGATAGGGGACCTCGCACCAGCCCTCATGCCGTATGTCAAGAGGAGGGGGTGGCGTAAGCGAACGGTCTGACGCTCTCCAGGATAATAGATGGCGAGACGATATCCAAGGTATGGCGAGACGATATCCAAGGTGGGCCTTCAGTGCTAGCGGTTTGGTAAAGCCTACAGCTGTTGGACATGCTGCAGGACATCGCCCTCACACCAGGGGTGGGCGATCGGCACATCTGGACACCGGAATCACCGGGTGGACATCTGGACACCAAATCTGCCTACCATCGTTTCTTCACTGGAGCTTTTCGTTTTGGCCCCCATAAAAGATTGTGGAAGTCTTGGGCGCCATTGAAAGCAAAGCTATTTTTGTGGTTGGCAATCCTCAACCGCTGCTGGACAGCGGAGCACCTGGCACGCCACGGCATGCAACACCATGAGCTTTGCCCCTTCTGCGGCCAGGAGGAGGAGACCATTCAACACTTGCTCCCTTCATGTGTCACTACCTGGGAGGTGTGGTTCCGCACGCTCGGCATTGTTGGTATGCAGCATACAACCCCATCGATGGAGGACACCAATTTCAAAAACTGGTGGCGGAAAGCTCTCCGAGCCATGCCCAAAGAGAAACGAAAGGGGTTTAACACATTAGTGATTCTGGTTTGTTGGGCGATTTGGAAGCAGAGGAACCGTTGTGTCTTTGATAGTGCCCAACCATATCCGAACGCGACCATCCGGGCCATCAGCGAGGAATCCATCGAGTGGAGGTTCACGGGGGCAAAGCGCTTGCGGGAGCTCATGCCGTAGCGGTCAATAGGAGAGATGTCTGAGTTATGCATTTGTCACAGGCGCCAATGTAATCAAAACACTAACCTCGGCCAAAGTATGGCAATGGTAAAATCTTTTCTCTTTAATGAAATGACACGTAGCTCTCCTACGCGTTCGAGAAAAAAAAAGATTCCAAGCTGTAGTAAGACCTGGCCATGTTAAGTTCATGCCATGGGGGGCTTTGGGTCGAACCTGATAGGCCTGATCATTCAATCAGGCTTACCTAGACATTATGCATATATTTTTGCGAGGAAAACAATTTTCAGTTTGGTAGTGGATAGTATGCTGAACGAAAATGTAAACAGAAAACACTTGTCTCCCGAAATCGCTACTAGTCTTTTTTGACGCGGAATATCATGCTCTGTATTATCTGAAAACAAAAACATCATACTCTGTTCTTTGTATTATCTTTGGAACGCCTTGATCGCATTGTGCGGTGCTTTGGACTTGACGCTGATACCAGAATGTCGAGCCAAAGGCTGACTCCCAGGTCCCAGCTGTAGTAAGCCTCGCACCCTGAGTCTCTCAGGCAGCGAGCACCATCGGCGCGTGAAGTGTCTGCACAACCATAGAAGCCGACAAAGAGATGCTTTGCACGACCATGTCCGTAGAACGAGTTGCGACTTCAGACTCCAAGAGGGGATCTTGGCTTTCAGAAACTTTCGGAGCCACGGCACCTCTCAGCAGCAGAAAGCTCCCGCCTTTCTTCAGCCGTGTCCAGGCGAGAGACCACCTCCACAGCCATTTCCAATTGTTCTCGAGGCGTGGGGATGCTGCGCGATGAGGAAGAAGAGTGCCTGCCTTCCGTCCTCTCCGTCACGGATGTGTCACCATCTACAATGGGAACGCGGGCAACAGATGATGTGGTGCCTGCAGGGGAGCTTGGTCGAGTTGTGGCCCGAATCCCCACACATGGCGCCGACCCAACAACAGTAGCAACGGTGACGGAATCAGGAGGGTGGTGACTGGTGAGGCGGCAGCGACCGGGGCTCCGGCAGTGGCAATTGGTCTACGGAGGCGCTGCCGCCGCAGACCGACGAAGGGGATGGAGAGCTGATGTTGGGGACGGCTGGCACCAACAGATCGACACAGCGGACAGGAGGAAGAGTTGATGTGGGTGGCCTTCTCTGGATGTTTTTGTTTGTTGGACAGGGAGCATCACTCCGAGCAACCGTCGCAGCGGGCTCAGAACCAGAGGTCCAAAGCAGCGGATGAGGCGTCCTCGGCCATGGCAGTGTCCTGCCCCATGGAACACTTGGAACCTTTGAGGAATCTGAATCAGTTGGCACATCTGGTTTAAAGTGAACCACCAAATTAAAACTCACTTTTCCTCACACGCAGGGGCGAAGCCAGGATAGTTGGCCGCCGGTGTCAGGGCCAATATTTAGTGGTGTCATTAGCATTGGAAACTTTGGTTCAACAGCATTTTACACTATAAATTTTCCAATCCGTTGGTGTCAGCTGACACCAACAAGAGGCTGTAGCTTCGCCCCTGCTCACACGGCATGAAGATACATCGGAGAGCCACGCATGTGACCGGCAGATGATGACACACATGCAGTATTCATCAGCCCTTAATTTACAGCCATCACTAGCATGCTTGCACTTTCTCGGTTCATGGCCAGAGACTGTACTTGACGAAGACGCCGAGGCTCATCAACACGAACGACACCGAGCACGGTTGTCGACATCTTCTCCCAATTTTTCGTTGAGCTCATGCGTTGTTAGTTCCCTTCTTGCTTCTGCACCTTCTTTTGATCTTTCTCGAGCACTTCTACTCCTCCTGGTCCAGGTAGATTCTTTATATATGAAGTTTCAATTGTTCTGTTATAGTAAACAACAAAAATCGGAAGCATACTTTATTGACAAGTCCAATTCTTTTTGCAATAGCTATTTTCAGCTGTGCATACCGATCATAGCCATCAATTCTTAGAGCCTGAAATGGGAAACCGAATTCCTGAGAGGAAAATAATTTCTAACAAAAATACATTAAAAGAAATTGAAGTTAACAGATACCGAATTTCGGATCGCCTCCACGATCTTTTCATGAACTTCATTCTCAGGAGTCTAAAACCAAAGAGACATGACAATAAATGTAACGAATGACAAATCCCAAACGAAACAGCCACCATGAAATGCCTACCGTCTCAGGAATGCCCGCCACATAAGTATTAAACTATAATAAGAAGACAGATAAAAGTCAATAGATGGCGACAATTAGTTTATGAGATTGTTACAAACATCTCTTAAATAAGCCTACCTGGTGTTCAATACTGTCGTCATCGTCTGTGTCCCTCGATAGTTCACGATTTAGCCTATCACTGGAGACGGGAAACATGTACCCTGAATGGACTTCCTTGAAAGCATCTCTGAATTGCTTCTGAAAAGTGTTCAGTGAATTATTTTATCACTAATCATAAAATCCATGCATAAGATGAACAAAATCAGCAGGTTAAATACGCAGAAAATGGATAATGGCGCGCTAACCTTCTCCTTAGCAACCAGCTTCCAAACCTCAAAACAAACAGCATGCAGGGAATCATGAAATGCATGATCAGCACGCAACCGCCAAAAATATTCCTGAATTACAGTATATGTCAAATGCCATCATCACCAACAACGACTACCAAAATGAGAATCTGCATTAGGGGTAAGATTCTGACCGAGTATGCTTGCCATATTAAAGTAGGAAATATATGAGGATACCCTGTTGCAGTCTTCAGTGCTTGGATAATAGCCTTATTACGCAGCTTTGTCCACTAAGCAACACAAAATTAATTAGTATATGGTTATTTGACATAGTAACTTTCCAGCAGCACGCTGCAATGCATTGCCTACCTTAAGTGAACCTTCCGGCATGTGAACATAAGATTTGATCCACTGCATATCATAATTAAATTGTTCATACACTATTATAAATTAATGTGACTTACATAATTAGCGTGCTTGACATATACCTTGAGTTTCTTTGATATTTCTTTACAGTACTCGACATATTCCTTGTCACTGGCATAGTCACTAAATATTAGGCGGTACTCTTTCCACATCATAAATTCAGCAGCCTACATAAGAATAAGGGGGAAAAGAAAGCAAATGATTATTTTGGTGCAGCAACCACAGAATTCTGTCGAAGAGTGGACATGAGACTGGTAATAAATACATTGGATAATCCAGCAAATGATTATAGACTGCTAGCTCTTGACTTCGTAAAATTGAAAACCCAACTAATGTATGCGGCCAACCATCATGGACAGTAATTTTTCTTTCTCAAATCCAGCTTTGTAGCACCTCCTTTACCAGCCATTATCTAACAAAAAAAAAACTCCTTTACCAACCATGACCACATGAACAAGGGACAACTACAGGTAACTCCAATTATGTGCGAAGATCATGATGTAGCACAAACAACAGTGCTCACGACATTATGAACTATATATAAGCTGAAAGTCAGTTGTGTACAACGCTACCAATTTAGAGACATAAGTTTATAGAACAACGTAATCATAAACAAAAAGACATACCTCCTGTAGCTTGGGGACCAACCGCTGGTAGTCATCCAAGCCCCTAAGAATGATGTGCTCAGGATGGAAAATCCAGTCTAAATTTTCCTCATAGCCAACAAAGAACCGGTTTTCCTCGAGAATGTCATTGGGGTAGCGCTCTTTCAGTTTCCAGTCGTCAATGTCAGTCCACTTGGACAACTACATGCAAGCAAAACTACCTGAGAGATACGACTATGCTTAAAAGGTTTATTATAATAAAGCATCGTAGAAGTTAGAACAGTAGTGTCATGTAACGATACCTCGTAAGCTTTGATGCGGTACCATGCTAGGCTTACGTTTATCTTGTCCAGCTCGTCAGGATCGGCCTTCAAATATTGATAGCGATTTCGGCCGATCCAATAGTGAGCCGGAGAACGAGCAGAGGTGAGTTGCCACAGGTAACTGTTAGCCTCCTCTTCGCTAAGGTCTTCTCCTTTGCTCGCGATCTCTTGGTCGAAATCAAGGTCATCGTCATCATCGTCGACGGACATGTGTATTCCTTCACCAGTTCCTGCTTCTCTGTCCACCCCGATGCAGGCTGGTCCACCGTCCTGTGTAGCGGCCTTGTCTGAATTGCAGGAAGTAGATGATGGGTTCTTGGCCTCCTGCTCAGTGTCATCAGTGACATAAGGAGGGCCGTTCACCAGGCAAAGAAAAGGATCCTGATCCGGCGGAAGGCTGATGCACTGACTGTCATCAAAGTTGGACCAACCGTCGACATCATATTTGTTGATGCATGCCTGATCTGCAAGCTCCTCGTCATCCGGCACAAGATTATTCTCGAGATCCCCCGAGTTCTTGTGCTGCTGCTCGTCGACGAGTCCATCCCCAGGGACGGTCTCTATGGATTCCAGAACATATCCATTCATGGGGATGTTCGTCCCCTACAAACAGGGATGTTCCTTCCACCCTACCCGAGATTCGATTCGCCGCGAACCCTGGTCTCTCTCCACAAGACGCAATGGCGAGGGACTCGAGTGGAATGTGGATTTGCGAGGAAAAGGGTGCGGGATCTGAATTGTCCCAGGGTCTCGGAGTTTCTTTTGACGAAAGCTTGGCGGAGTTTTTATGAGTTATATATGGCCGGCTGACCGACTCGTATAAAAGGTCCGGAGCGAGAAATCTGAATTGTCACAAAAAATTTAAAGGGTCGATTGATCGATGAGATTTTGCGAGCCTTGGAACGTTTTTTTTTTCATATTGAAATAATCACGATGTTATGCTTTGAATATTCAACACCAACTGAAACTGAAACTGTTGCCCCTGCATGGAGCAGGTGTCTCAACCTTTCAGAAATCTGAATCAGCTTTACACGTCTGATTTAAAGTAAAGCACCAAATTGTAACCCATTTTCTCTCAACGTTAAACACAAATCGATGAGCCACGCATGTGGCAGGCAGCTCTTGACCCACACCACACGCTGCATTCGTCAGCCTTAATTTACACACAATCCTCATCATCGATCCTGCTTGCTTGCACTCTCTCAGTTAGTTCATAGCCAGAGGCTGTACCTCACGTAGATGCCGAGGCTGATCAAGACGAGCACCACGCCGAGCACGGTGGTCGTCATCTTCCTCCTGTCGTGGAGGAAGCCGTAGCCTTGGCGCGACGGCGTACCGGGCGCCGCCTCCTCTCCCTCGCTGGCGTCGTCGTCGCGGCCGCCGTTCTTCGCCGAGCTCAATCGCTGCTGAATCCCCGCTTGCTTCTGCACCTTCTCTCGATCTGCTGAACCTTCTTCAGCTCCGCCAGCTGGCAGTGCAGGCGCAGCACGATCACCGTCCTGAACGCCGGATGCAGCGGCGGTCTTCGGCGGCTCCGGCTGGCCGAC
>LAPY01000593.1:152063-164445 GCA_000970635.1 Eragrostis tef
GGCGGGCCGACGGCCGCGACGGTCTGCGGCGTGAGGCCCGGCATGGTGACGCGGACGACGCCGCTGTCGAACCTGGCCTGGATGCCCTTGGTGTCGCAGTCGTCGGGGAGCTTGAACTCGAGGCGGAAGCGGCTCCAGCGGTTGCCGGCGACGGGGCGCTCCCCGCGCACGATCAGACGCCGGTGGCTGTGGACCAGCTGCACCCTGATGTGCTCCTTCTTGTACCCTGCATCGTGTCATCCATGCACGCACGACTTTTACATGACTGACAATTGCTTAATCGCAACTTCCGTAACGGAGCAAATAAAAGAAGGAAAGGAATGTTTGCCTGCGGCGGAGAGGTCGACGGAGAGGGTGTGCGTCGGCGGCTCGCGGACCATGCGGTGCGGAGGCACGAAGTCCTCATACGCGCGGCCGCTGGGATCCATGGATGAGCCCCGGTGATCGTGCTGCTTTCGACCGAACAATTCTGTCACCAAATTGTAGGCGAAGCTTAGCAAGTTACTAGCTTCTCAGAGAGGGACGAGGATGCGTGGTGCACTTGTTTCTGTTGGAGACATGCAAAAGGCCGTGGACCTGATATATACACACACGCTTCTGGCATGCGTGGAGAGATGGAGGATGGGCAGCAGCAGTGCCGACCGACCGAGAGGAGGAATCCCTTGCCGGCGATCGAGGTAATTTCGGAGGTGGAGCTTGGCGAGCTCCCGCTGGCGAGCGATGCCTTGTCCCTCGCGCTGGACCACGTCTCCCCCGGGATCACGCGTCCCGGGCGTGCGCTTTCGAGATGTGGCAGGGCGAGTAACCACGATGAGCCACGGACCTGCAGGTCGCCGCCAGCCACGCAGCCAATTTTACCCATTTCTCGTCCTTGGTAAAGGTAGCAAGGAAGGAAGGTAGCAGTAAGCTGTCGGCTTGGACAGATAGATGAATGAATGTATCATAACCGAAAATGTTAATAATTACATGCGAAAATCAGGTTTCAGCTGATTTCATCTGAACATTTTGGGTGAAAGTGAAACACTGGACATCTACAGGATATGCCGAACTCAAACAGTTGAAAAAATTTAGAGCCTCAATACAAGTACAACGAGAGCTATCCAAGAAACTCTCTCTGCTATCCGTTATTTCTAACTGGACTAAATGTACTAGAAGGCACATAAAAAAATTCAATCACTGAACTTGCTTTCTGCAGATTGCCTCTTTCCCAGGAAAAATCCCTTCCACGGTTTCTCACTTCATCTAGGAAGCCAAGCTTCTGCCTTATCGGTGTCTAGGATCTGACAAGAAAATTTTGATCGCTCAAATTCCATCAAAGTGAAATATTCAGGATATGGTGCAATCAGACGGCCGCATGATGCACCACGAGATCTGAAGCAGCCAGTGACTGACAAGAGGAGAAAGTCTTTCTTTCTTTGTGAATGACAAGACAGTATGAACAGTTTCGAATGCTCAACAGTTACCACTGATATTTGGCAGAAATAAGAACTTCCTCATAGAGTTTAGCAGCGTTGTCCCAGCTTAGGTCTTGCATCATTCCTCTCATTTGGATGCCCTCCCAACTGCTCCTGTAATTTCTGTATGTGTTCAAGCAGTGCCCTAGCGCATCGATCATTCTGTTTGCTTCTGCCTTCTCAAAAGTCCAACCAAGTCCAGTCTCCTCATAGGGATTATAGTGTTCGACTGTGTCTCGGAGACCTCCAACTGCATGAACTACTGGTACAGTCCCATACATCATGGCATATAGTTGGTTCAGCCCACATGGCTCAAACCTTGATGGCATCAATAATATATCAGCGCCTGCAGTCATACGGTGAGCTAACCTGACAGAAAAACCGACCCAGCCCCTAACCCTGTCGTAATGTTGGCTCTCAAGCCTCCTCAATGTATCTTCAAGATCTTGCCTTCCAGTACCCAACATAATTACCTGTACATCTTGGCTAGCAATCCATGGCATTGCTTCTGCTATCAGGTCAACACCTTTCTGATGGTCTAACCGTCCAATAAAAGCAATGACAGGAACATCACCACGAACTGGGAGGCCTAGCTCCTTTTGCAACGCTTCCTTACATTGTGCTTTACCTGCTTGAACCGTTTCTAGAGAATAGTTGGTGTATCCATCAGACTGCAAGTGAACATCATCAATAGGATTCCAATCAGCTGTATCAATGCCATTCACAATACCCTGGAATTTCCAATCGCTTTCATTGATGGTACTATGAAGGCCCCAACCACCCTCAGGTGTCTTGAGCTCCCATGCATATCCGTGACTAACAGTGAGCAAACGGTCAGCTGCTTTAATACCAGCTGCAAAAATGTTCAAATGATCACCTCCAAATGGGTCGTAAAGTTTGAACATATCCATGTAATGACCTGGCAAATCCAGGTAATTGAAGTCGTCTATTGGGCCACGACCCTGGAAAAGAGACACTGAATTAACTCATCTGAATGGATAATACAGCAAGAGAACTTATTTGGATAAGCTTATTTGGATAAGTAATATACCGAGAGTAATAACATCAGCACCAAAGAAACTACTGTGTAAAATTTTGAACCAGTATTATATAATGACTGATGGCAGTTGTGTGCACAGGTATCTTTATGAAGACAACCAAGTGATAATTAATTTGCATTTGTCCGTCAAACCTACCTTTTCCTGGATCCCTACAAGGTTTCTGATCATGATGTGCATGTTTTAAAAAAACTCGGCCGGTGGGGAAAAGACCGCTCCCACAGTATTATTGTATAGGGAACTCAACCAGAGCCCCGGCCGAGAAAATCCACGAACCCTGGTCCCATCCTCAGGGAGCCGCCCCCTCTGGTTCGGGCCTTAATTCATGTTTTGCTGTAGTGCAACCATTCATTATTCAAGAACTCCGGAATAGCTCATTATTTTCAGTGCGAATATGCAAGGCCCTAATCATTTCCTAGCATTTCTATCTAAGACCAAGTTAATCTTCATTTCCATTTCTTACATAGTAACATCCGCCATCATGTTGCATCTTGCATGAGTGACGATGCACGTACACCAGAAGGCTCCAATGATCAACTCATTTTGTTTCTTTATACAGAAACGAAAGGCTGCTTAAACAGTTCACTGGAAGCCCTAGAAGTATGAATGCTACTTAAACATTCGTGACATCTGCCCTTCAGTAGTTAGCTTCTTGGATCCATTCGTACAATGGAATATAAGGATGTCAAGTGTTGCCAATTTATGCCAACCTGCTACCCTACGGAGAGGGTATGTTCTTCTGCCCTCAACAAAATTCATGGACTCGGGGCTCCCAACCTCCAGCCACTAACCTTGGCGCCTCTGTTGGTTGCCTCAACCTATCGCCTTTCAACTATCAATACTGCACTTTAGGTTCCACCCAAAATTAAAGAAGTAGAACCAATTAAAGAAGTTCATATACTTCGATTACTCTCGATCAGCGAAGTCCCAAACGAAAGAAGGCCCTCGTATTCTAAACATTTTCATCCAATCTGAGAAGCCAACCTCAAAAATGGTGAGGCATCATCATCACAAGGAATGGCATAAGTAGGGTACTCAATGCTGATAAATAATTTCTGTTCTTTTATTTGTTCAGACTTTGGAATATTTTGAATGGTACTTACTAAATTGGGCATTTCACATAATGCTTGTCAGATGTGCAAATGTAAAGTTGTTACCCTTCTGAATGTATGGCCTTTTAAAACAATATTTGACAGGCAAATGGGCATTTGACCAGAGCATACTCATGGGCAGAAAATTGCCCGCAGGCATATGCATGAATGATTACTACACGTACCTGCCGAGCCTGACTGCAATAGAGTGGATTACATAACATCCAATGAACTTTTTGACGTAAAATGCATGGAGTAGAAAACGATAGCTACAGGAAATATACAAGGCTAGTGTATATTGCAGAAAAAACAACGTTACCTGATGTGCTATATTGTGTATCACGAGAACAGAACGGGCATACGTCATAAAACCATTGTCACGATAGTATGCCTTCAAATAAACTGGCAGGAGTGAAGTATGCCAATCATTTGCAATGAACACAAGATTTCCATCACCATAGCAGTAGCCACCACATGGAACGTACCATTGAGCCTAAAATTATATATTTTTTTGGGTAAGCTTATCGAGAAAACCACATTGCAGAAGACAGTGATAAAAAACAACTAGAAAAGTGCTCACTTTCAAAATTATTTTTTACATTGCCGAAGACAGTGGTAAGAAATAACAAGGCTAGAAATGCTCACACTGTGTAAGCAGTTTTGGAACTTAAATCAATATATCTCTAATAAGGGCACTCAGTTAATTCAAGAGAGAACGGTAACCTAACTTGTTTTAGGCATAAAAAATGATACTAAATCTGAAGGACTAGTAAAAAGGAAGTCAAAATAAGATTAAGAAGGAAGAAGTTCAGCCTATAGCCTCCCAAATCCAAACTATAGAGAAGATTGTTTACTTAAACAGACTGTGGATGCTGTACCTAGACAACTCAGATGTTGATTTTGGATTATAAATGCAAGTTGTAAATGTTAGAGTCAACATAGATTACCTCTACAGCCGCTTTGCACAACAAAACCATTCGTTTCAATATGTCCTGCATATAAAAGTTCACCTACTTAGTGTTAATATAATAAACAATCCCACAAAGCAAGATATTATCTGCTTTCTAACATAAATCTCAGCTCAGCTTTCAGTATCCATAAATGAAATGGCTATAACAAAAGATAATGCATTACTTACTGTTCGGTTTCCACTATAAATTTCACTCCCAACATGATGGAAGATAGGATTCTCAATGAAAACAAAATCCACACCGTCTATGTACGTATGATAATAATTTACTTCCATATCCTGTCCACACAAAAGTATCTTTTCAAACATAGCAATAGTCAATATATTAAAGAAAATTTAAAATGGTAGAAGAAAATACCTGCCCTGCAACATGGTACGTCCTTGGCTCTCCTATCTGTTGTGGTTCTGCATAGTCACCATACTTTGGAACCACCACCTGTAAATATAGGAAACAGTAATATATTCAGTACTAGCTATAAGCTCATATGCAATGTGACCATTGAAAAATTTATTCATACGGTGATATCAAGACTCAGACACATACCCTGTTATCATGTACTACCTTGAAATTGCTTGTATATTGCATTACTAAATTTCAACAACTGCAAACTTATTTCCTTAATGCAAGGCTGCAGGCTTGCTTTGAACTATAAGACATGAATTATTTCCATGCTAGGCACTACTTTAGGTTTGCGTAACATAGTCTCCATCTGGGGTTCAATGTGATTATGGTTCCTATGTCCTATTGGCATTGCAGTGGCTTTTCAAAAACAATTCTTTCTACTGTCCGAAATAATAGATAAACCAAACCTTTTTAGGGACAAAACAGCAAAAGCAGTTACTGGAAATAGGAAAGACTCCCGTACCAAACCAAATAGCACAGCACAGGCATCATAGCACAACAAATGCAAATTGGCCCTATATTGTAGTATCGATTCAGGCTATTCAAGCCGAAGCAAATGCTTCCATATTTACAGAAAGTAAAGATGTGCACCTAGCTTAAATACATCAGGGCACTAGCATATGGGTTATGCTGAACATATCTTTCATGCATCATAGCTCTTTGTAACCACTCATTCTATATCAGAAGGCTATAGAGAAAGTAACTGTCACCAGTAGTTACTAATAAATTGTCCATGTGACTCAGATTATACAACAGCAACCAATGTCATTGTACCCACAATCTCTACTGCTTGTCCATTTCAGTTGAACATTTAACCTTTCAAATTATAATCACCTACTGGATGTATAACTGATTCAATAGACTTTAATGCCAACATCTACTGGTCAAAGGTAACAAAAGATAATGCATTACTTACTGTTCGGTTTCCACTATAAATTTCACTCCCAACATGATGGAAGATAGGATTCTCAATGAAAACAAAATCCACACCGTCTATGTACGTATGATAATAATTTACTTCCATATCCTGTCCACACAAAAGTATCTTTTCAAACATAGCAATAGTCAATATATTAAAGAAAATTTAAAATGGTAGAAGAAAATACCTGCCCTGCAACATGGTACGTCCTTGGCTCTCCTATCTGTTGTGGTTCTGCATAGTCACCATACTTTGGAACCACCACCTGTAAATATAGGAAACAGTAATATATTCAGTACTAACTATAAGCTCATACGCAATGTGACCATTGAAAACTTTATCCATACGGTGACATCAAGACTCAGACACATACCCTGTTATCGTGTACTACCTTGAAATTGCTTGTATATTGCATTACTAAATTTCAACAACTGCAAACTTGTTTCCTTAAATGCAAGGCTGCAGGCTTGCTTTGAACTATAAGACATGAATTATTTCCATGCTAGGCACTACTTTAGGTTTGCGTAACATAGTCTCCATCTGGGGTTCAATGTGATTATGGTTCCTATGTCCTATTGGCATTGCAGTGGCTTTTCAAAAACAATTCTTTCTACTGTCCGAAATAATAGATAAACCAAACCTTTTTAGGGACAAAACAGCAAAAGCAGTTACTGGAAATAGGAAAGACTCCCGTACCAAACCAAATAGCACAGCACAGGCATCATAGCACAACAAATGCAAATTGGCCCTATATTGTAGTATCGATTCAGGCTATTCAAGCCGAAGCAAATGCTTCCATATTTACAGAAAGTAAAGATGTGCACCTAGCTTAAATACATCAGGGCACTAGCATATGGGTTATGCTGAACATATCTTTCATGCATCATAGCTCTTTGTAACCACTCATTCTATATCAGAAGGCTATAGAGAAAGTAACTGTCACCAGTAGTTACTAATAAATTGTCCATGTGACTCAGATTATACAACAGCAACCAATGTCATTGTACCCACAATCTCTACTGCTTGTCCATTTCAGTTGAACATTTAACCTTTCAAATTATAATCACCTACTGGATGTATAACTGATTCAATAGACTTTAATGCCATCATCTACTGGTCAAAGGTTCAGCAAAAACCTAGTAAAGATGGATGTTTACTTAGTTTGAATGCGATTTACTATTAGGAGGGAGCATAGTTAAATCTCAATCCAAAAACATCAAGATGCGAGGGTTCATAGAAATAGGGCACCATGACACGATGACCCCTCCTGGCCAAAGCCTTTGGCAATGCTCCAGCAACATCTCCAAGTCCACCTACAGGAAATTAATACAAGGTTACTGCCTGCTAAGTGAGAAAAGGGATGAAAAATAAGCATGGTTTCCGTGGTAGAATGTGCATACACCCAAACCAACCACTGAAAAATATTAGTTTGGTCAAATCAGTGGCAAACTCGTGCAAACGCCACGGCCTTTTGCTTTACAAGAAAAATATTCTAAACTTGTCGATTTTGACAATATTAACATATACAAAAAAAAAGAACAAATAAGAAAAATACAAATGACGAGTCTTTAAGGTATATTTGATCCAACAAATGTGGACATAGGTTCTACCACTCACTGAAAAGCAATCTACCATTCTTAAAACATTCAGATCCTCCAACTTTTTTGTCGAATCCTCCAATATTTTCTCCAGAGGAACATGCAACATTATATCATCACTAACACTTCAAAAGTAGGATTCGATCATGAACAATGCAAATACTAAATCGTTTAACTTGTGATTCAATGCTGAAATTTGAATGATGAAAGCAATATGTACTGCATGAGCACTCAGCAGGGAAAGAACACTACCTAGTTATGGCTGGGGACAGAACTTAATTCAAGAATGACAAAAGAGTGTACTGGCTTTTCAATAAGGTGTTCCAATGGGATCCAAGTGGAAACAATCTTGAAACATTAACATCTGATGCATATCTTTTCTTGGTTTACTAGCATCTGTTTTATCAATACCAATACAAAAATCCATGCATCAAATTTAAACATTACATTTAGTGATGGAGGGAATGTCAACCCTCTTTCCTCAATTAACAGCAATTAAAGCTATTTACCATATTCGCAATGCTATGGAGTAACGAGAATTTATTTCAAAGACAGTAGAAACAGGTAACCTAAGTTATCTGTCACCCACCAAAACTGGTCTCTGACATTGCAGCACAGTTGCATGGGGACTCAGGAGAAGCCATTAAAAGGTGGAAATGACACCTGATCTGCTATGGAAACGCATTTGAAGATGGCAATAATAAATTAAGAGCACCCAAACCAATCATATCTCGCACCCAATTGCCTTACTAGCCTAGCCGAAGATAAAGGGCAGTTGTGCCCTTTTCCTAAATGCCTTGTTATGCCTTATAAAAATAAAAAAGAGCCAGTTTGAGAGCTTCTACCGCCATAATTTTGTCTTAGGTACCAGTACAGTCATCTGAGGAAATAACATGCATATGAGGAAGCGGCAATGTTTGTAGCTCTAGAGACCGAGCAACGAGTGCTCACTGCTTATGGCACCCTTCACCCCAAAAAATGAACGCCTCAAGTCCTCCGCTGTGAGGTGCTAAGTTTGAAACTGCAATATTTTCAGAGAAATAAATGCGTGATAAATGTTTATTGTTTTGGTTCTTGCCTGTTTTGGACCAAGGAGCACACTCTGCGGCTACCAATATGATATTCATAAGATCGACACCACCCGAGACGGATGAATTGTCATTTGCTCCCACATTGATTGAATGCTCCTTTTCGCTTACTTGACTAAGTCGTGCCACATAATCTTGATTCATACCATTTGCAGCTCCTGGTGCATAGACACTGGGAGAAGCTCTAGGAAAACTATCATACAGATAGTGCTCGCTTGAAGATCCACTGAAATCAGTGTCTTCACTTTCGAAACTTTCATAGTGTTCATTCTGATCATCGATGAATTCTCCATACGTTGTATCAAATTCAGATTGCGCTGAGTGCATATCGAGGTATGTCTCATGGTCGTGGCCAACATCTTTGCCCTCAGGAAAGGAACTATCACTCTGACCACTGAATGGCTCTTGCTTGTTATGGATAGAACTTTCTGCTATAACTGAGATCAGCTTCTTCTTTTCCGATATCTGAAGAAGTTGCACACATATCATAATCCAAACCATCATAGTTCAATAAAAAATACAACAAAAGCAAGATGTGCACCATTCCAGATACTAATATTTTAACTAAAAAAGGTAAATAGCTAGTAAAATTTACCACCTCTATTCTCTTATAGTTCAGTACATTGACACGACATCCAGTATGTCTTTGACCATTACTTTTTCTAAGCATTTGTTGTTATAATTTGTTCAAAATTCAAATACAACCATTTGAATGTATTTTCTATGCCAAAACTACTAACATCACTTTAATGTGACAAGACTTTATAATTTTAGGTGCATTAGTGGTCGAAATGTTAAGTTTAATTGCACGTATCCCTAAACATCATCTATTTCGGAATGGTGGCAGTATAAATGATTTTTAAATCGTTAAAACGAATATAACGTTAAAAAAAATAGTTCCAGAAGGCATCAAGTAATGGCAGATGAGCCAAAATGGGTACAGAATAATAGTGTGAGGCCATTCCCGAAATATTTGGATATCAGCAAAATTTCTTGCTAGATTCCAGCAAGAACATATTAAAAGGACACCTTCCGCGGCGAGACTCCATGCATCATCAGCACTTAATCAATTATACAGATGTTAGCACGAGGCATGTCATGATTGGAAGATCTGTGAGGTTAGTACAAAGCATGTCATGGTTGGAATACTGTTCCACTACCGCCAGCCTGTTCCTCGAGATTCTAACCCAAATCCAGTTATGCACAAATCCTTTTCTGGCAAGAACACGTGAGCAATGTAGAGTGTTAAATTCAAATTCAAATTATTTTAAAACTGCAAGTCTAACGGCTGATACAAGGAGAAAAGGAGCCTGACTCAACTTGGGTGTCTAAGATTTTTCCGTAAAATTGTATATTGTTCTTCAAGTAGTTTAGGTGTGTATATGTACCTAAATTTCATATGCACGAGGGGAACTCAGAGGCCATGCAATGCATTACAACAGTAAACTTGGTTAACAGAGCACAAACTACAACTTTACTGTTTCACTGATTGTAGCCACACTGCGGACAAGAGATGAGAGATCCAAAATCCAAACAATGTGATTTTTTCTAAAACATGTGTGTACATACGCATTTGATTCCAGAAACAGCGCACGAGAACCATACCTGCTCGAGTAGATTCCGGTGCATGGCTAGCACCTCTTTGCTTTTCCGGATGGTAGCGCGAAGGTTCTCGTTGGTGATTCGGGCTTCGTCATCCTCACCAGCTTGATCCCCAGCATCCGCGCCCATACCCATGGGTCTTAAACCCTTGCCAAACCCCCTTCCAACAGATCCCGCAACCACCACAGGCCACCTGGAGGCAACACTAGCGCAGAACCTCACCTGCAAACACACATAGTACATGGAACCACTAAATCAGCAGCCGTCAGCGCAACCTCTGATCAACTGGTCCAAAATCACCAGCCTGTCGTGAGCATACAAAGTGCAGGAAAATTGACCATGGTCGCATCGTGGGGGAAATGGTGGCGAGCGGCCAGATCACTAAACCTCCGCGCATTCCCAGCGAACGGGACAGTCGATTTGTAGAGAGGGGCTCACCGAGCGAGTGGCCGGGCAGCGGTGGCGGCGGCGAGAGACGTGAGCCGGCGGCGAACGCAGGAGAAGGCCCCCGCGCGGAGCCGCGCCACAGCCGCAGGGGGCGAGGAGGGAGGAGGAGGCCGCCATTGGAGCGCGCGGCGAGACGGGGAATGGCTCCGCTCCGCGAGCGGACTGTTGATACCCGCCGTTGCTGTGATGCAGCTGCCGCTGCTGATCCGGAAGTGTGGCCGCGTGGGCGCGAGGAGGGAGGCGGACGCGGCGGCGAAGGCAAGTCGCCTCTCTCTCGACTTGCGACTTGCGAGTGGGCCGGAGACCTCGGTTCGAGTGAGCTCGTGCCGTTGCCGTTCTGGTTGTTTGCCTTTCTGGGGCGTCTTTTTTCTTCAGTTTCGCTGCGCGTTGCTGGCCACGAGGCGTGACAAGGCGGAGACCACCGCGAACGTGTGGCCGGCGTCCATCCCTTTTCCGGCCTTTCTCAGCCTTTTTGCTGGGGCCCAAACATTTGCGACTTTACCTTCTTTGTTTCATAGTACGAGATAGAAATATTCATCCGACATTTTTTTCAGAATATATTTCATCCGAAATTTTGATGTATTTGTTTTGGTTTTTATTGATGATGTCGAACAAGTCAACACACTAACTAAAAATGGACTGATTATTTCGCATAAGCTTATATATTTGACACGAGCTAGTTTAACCACCATAGCATAGTATTTTTCTGTAGTTAATTGCCCCTTTATTTAGTGATGAAGGAAACAACACTTTGCATGTATTTTTTCTTTTTTAACAAACAAAATTGTCCCCTTTTTTTAGGGCAACAAAGAAAAGTGCCCTTTGCTTGTGCATTGAGTAGAACTAGCTATTGGCATCATGTGATTGGCATTCCGTAGAACAGGATATCAGGTTCAAAGGTTTCACAGATATGCCGGAGCGGCCGTTGGAACTTTGGTTGTGTAATCTTAATTAGCATCATGTTTAGGGTTTTTTTGACACTTGTAAAAACGGTTCTGTTTTGAATGCCAATTATAAAATTGGTTTTCTTTTCTGAACTTTGCAAAAACGGTCCTATTTTTTGAACTTGAAGCTGTCCTCCAGTCCTCTTTTGAGATGCCGTTAAGTAAAGCTACTTTTTCGAATTAAAACAAATTAGATAACCTTTGAAAAAAAGAAAAAGACAGAACTGCCCCTACTGTATTTCTTGTTTCCTAACTCCGATCTAGTCTTGGGCGCTGTTCGTTTACTTTAGCACTAAATTTTAGAAGACTCTAAACAAAGAAAATCTAGTACTAAATAAAGTCTAATGACAAAACCTTTTTAGAGATGAGTACATCTTTACAAGACGAATCTAATGAGTCTAATTAATCTATGTTTTGCTACAGTCATGCTACAGTAACCATCGTCTAACCACGGCTTATTTACCTTCATTAGATTCGTCTCACGAATTAGACCGGAAGTTCTGCAGTTAGTTTAGTAATTAAACTTTATTTAATACTCTTAAATGATAAAATTTTTTTTAGACACCCTCTAAATTTAAGACCCGGAACACTCTCCCTTATCTTCTCTCGATGCCGGCGCAGCCACGTATTCTCCGGTGAGCTTCTTCATCTCCTCCTATCAATCTTGACTGTACAATCCTCCACGGCATCAACAATTCTCCCTCCGTGCTCCTCCAACTGCTTGGTTAAACTTGGATTTTAGATGACGCATCTCTCGTGATTGGGATCTAGCAATACCCATGAATTTCGATCCATGCACGCGCCCGAG
>LAPY01000593.1:172685-186065 GCA_000970635.1 Eragrostis tef
GTTATTAGACTTTATTTAATACTCTTAAATAATAAGATTCTCTTTATTGCTAAAATTTAGAGGGCTCTAAATTCAGTCACCGAACCCGCCCTTGATTGTTTCAGATTCTCTGCACATTCCTTTGTCAGTACAATAGCACTTCTTTTTTGAGATTCGGTGCAGAGGTTCACGCAGTCTTCTCCCTCGATCGTGTCTCGATTTGCATCAATCTTCTTGGATAACAAAACTCTCGAGCCCTCATGCCCATTCTCTTACTGTTTGCCTGTGTTTCCACAAATCCGAATTCGAGTGAGTTTGGTCCACCTCATTCCGTTGTGAAGAATTGTCTTGCAGGTAAGGTTTTTAAGGGCGTAAGTAAGTATTTTCAGGCTGAATGATGCCTTGATCTTACAGTTGAATGGTTTCAGCTTGGTGGTCGCATCTCAAATTATTGGCTCTGTAATATGAAACATATGCTTGTCTGTAATCTGAACCATATGGGTATCTTACTGTCACTATGATAGTTTTGTTGTTCGTTAATCGTGGAGCAATGCCACTCAGTTACAGCAATGCCAGAATCGTGGAGCGGGCTGATTCACGAGTGCGTTTGGTTGCTGCTTGGAGGAAGTTAGTCAACGGCAACTTTCGTCGCTGCTTCATTTGTGCGGGCTTTGCCTTTCGGTGGGCTGCGTGCCAATTGTGACGGGCCGGCCTTATTGGTAAGCTGTAAATGATAGGGCCGTCTCGGCCTGGATGCAAGAGGAACAAAAGGGTGGGGGCTTCTCGGACATGGCCCATCCGGAGCCCCGTAAAACAGTGAAGATCTTCGGTGTCGTTTTGCAGGGGGCACAACACAAAGCAAACGCTGCAGCGAAGGGCAAAACCCTATAGTCAGTCGCCGTCCTCCACCCCTTCCTACTCGCTCCGACGGCGATCCAGCTCGCCGGAGCAGGCTCAGAGGTTTGTAGTACACCCAACCATTATTCGCAGCCAATCGGATCCAGACCGCGAGGATCGCCTCCGGTCTAGGGTTAGGGCTTAGCTCCTCCACGAGTTTTCGTATAACTTCGTATAATGATTATTCGCAGCCAATCGGATCCAGACCGCGAGGATCGCCTCCGGTCTAGGGTTAGGGCTTAGCTCCTCCACGAGTTTTTCCCTTCCTCGCACGAAAAACGGCCGCCGCCCTGGTCTGTGCATCTTGCGACTGGCACGACCGCGCGACGGTTTGCTTCTCCTCTTTGAGTTTTTTTGGCTCTGTCGTTAATTGCTAGAGAAATTTGGTGTGCATTTGCCTGCATAGAGTTTACTGATGTGGCGATTCCTTCACCTGTGAAGGCTATTGAAGGGCTGGGCTTTTTGGGGAGAGTGGTGGACTCCACTCATCCAAGGTTCTGTGATGGCGACATACCCCCCTCTTATCATACTTCCTTATAAATGTTTGATTCTTCAGTTATTTTGGAAAGCATTGCCTGCATAAATAATCAATGGTAGACGCAAAGATGCAAATTACTTTCGAGATAGAGGGCTTTGGGTTTGGGAAGCAGCAGGTCAATGATGAATGGTGTGGAAATCAGTTTCCTTTTTTTTTTCCATTGTCCTGGTTCTGAAAGGTGGTCAACTGTCAGAAGCATGTTTTGTTTGTTTCGTGGGGCGGGGAGGGAGCGTGGACGGGAGCAGGCGGCAGCGCGGGGACCTTGTCGGCGCCGTCTATGGAGGCGACGGCGGCCGGATTTGGAAGGGGCGGGCAACGAGCGGCGGCGCGAACAGAGGAGTGAGCAAGCAGGGGTGAGCAAGCGGAAATGTCGCGCGCGGGGCGGTTGGCGTTTCGTGTGCACGCCTCGCGTGTTTTAGCAATCCAGCAACTCGTTGCTATATTTGAGTCAAGGAGAGAGAAATTTAGGCTATAGCACAGAACTCGTTTAATCATTTGTGCGATATGGATTCTGTTCTACAACACTATGCAACATTTTGTTAGTTTCTTCTTGCCTAGTTTAGGGATGATTTTATAGATTCTATAGTATGATTCGTACACTTTTAGGCCATCTTGTGTCTTACGTGCGCATCATGCCTGTTGCTACCTTTTTGTTTTTTCAACTATTTGCTGCCCATTTTTTCCCATTCGCTTGTGCTCTTCAGCTTCAATAATATATTTGGATTTTTATTTAGGCAAGCTTGTTGCTACCTTTTTTTTCCATTATTTTCTGCATGATTTTTACCCATTTGCATGTGCTCTTCAGCTTCAATATGCAGTTCATGAATATTGATTCTTTGGTTCCTCTTGTTTTGTGTAGCTTGCCAGCTTAGTAATTTGGTTGGCTAGCTTCCCTGCTTAGAAGACTGCTGTGAATTTTATTTAGAAGTAATTGGCGAGGCAATTTCTGCTTTAGACATTTAGTTATGCAGTTACCATTTCTTCTCTGTTTAACAAGTAGTTTGCTAGCTTCGCTGCCTTTATTATGTGCCATAAAGTTCTCTTGGAAATCATAAGCATGGCGTTCGGCACTCTTCAGTTGCATCTATTTTGTTTACATGATGCATGCTCTTTTTGCTTTGAATTAAGCATTCGCAGAGAAGGTTTTCAACCAATTTTTAAATTCTTTGCTCTAGCCCATAGCTGAAAGCAGCACCTGTCTATTTGGTTGGGAATTAAGGCCCAAGTATTTACTTATGTTCATTAGTCTTATGCCGATTATTTATTTTGATATTTGTTAATTGCCTGACTCATTCTATATAATCTGCTTAAATAATTTATACGTGTCCCCGTCGCCTGCCAGGTCGGTGCCTCGACGTCTGCACCGACACTCACCTCCCCGGCCCCAGTGCCTCAACCCCCGCTTCGTCGTTCTGTAGGTGAGCTCCCCCAACAAGCTGCTCTGTTTTTTTTTCTTCTGTTTTGCTGAACTGCAAATGAAAATTGGTCAGTTGTGCTTTTTTGATGCTTTATTGAAATTGTCATGACCTTTTCATAACAGACTCTAGGGGCATATCAGACACTCCCGCTCCCCGCCGCGCGCCGCACGAAATGGGTATCAAGGTGAGTGGTGGATCTCATCCCCCCTCCCCGTTTTGGATTAGGGTGGCTTCTGCCATCAGCTAACTTTGTATTCTTTTCTAGGGGTTGACGAGTCTGGTAGCCAAGGAGGCTCCAAGGTCCATTATGAAGCGGGAACTTAACTACTACGCAAACTCTAAGATTGCATTTGACACCAATATCATCATCCACGAGTTTTTGGTACCGTTTATACAATCCTTCTCTTGTTGAGTCAATGCTTAAATGATAAATATTTTTGTCTCGATAGCACCAGTCTTTTATACAGTACGGATTCTAACATAACTATAATGGTACTATTCAATTAACCCTCGATACTACCATCCAGTTACTAATTGCATATTATGCTAGGCGACAACTGGACATTTGACGAACGATAAGCAAGAACAAACCGGTCACATTCAAGGTTTACTGCAGCGAACCATTGCTTTTCTTAATGCTAGGATCAAGCCGATGTAAAGTCTCACTATTGATTTCTATATAAAGAATAGCGTGTAAAAGAATGCCTCTAACTATTTTATATTTAATTTCTTTTGCAGCTATGTCATTGATGGGGAACCTCCCGAGCTGAAGAAGGTACATGAGCTTGCTAGAAGGTATGATGTCCTATTTTTTTGCTTTTAAAATAAAAAATATCCATAAGCATTTTCTTTTTTGGACCATTGCAAAAAAACAAAACAAAACTGGGATCCTCAGGAATGCAGAACTTTGCATTACCATTTCATGGATGTACTCCACAAAAATAAATGAAAATACAGACGCTGCCCAAATTTAAGTTCATCACGGTATTAGAGTCTAGAGAACAGGATTAGGCCAATTGTGTTTAGTGTATTGGGGTCATAACTTAGATATGACAACAAACAACAGCTACATAGTTTGTACGAATAATGTAGGAAGAGCAACCAAATAATGCCGAATGTTGTGGAACAACAATACACTAAAGCAGTACGATTTTAGCGAAGGCCCCCAACAACTGAAACTTTAGGACGACCACCCGAGGACGCCAATGGTTAAACTGAGTTGCATTTCTGACAATCAACTAATATGAGCATATCGTAGCAGCAAGTCAAATATTCTTCCATGTTATGCATAAGCAATCTATTTTGTGTTTTAGCTGACCAAATGTAGCATGGCACCTAGACTGCACAATGTCCTGAACTTGATGACAAAGTGGCTACTTCACTGTAGCGCCCAGCCCATATACCTCAAATAAAATTCCGTCCCTGGACTTTCTGTTTCATCATCATTAAGCTTAGATCTCCTTGTTTTTCAGAGAATTAAAGAGAAAGGGAGTACATGGAGATTCTGCAGGCGCAGAATACGTGAGTTGATAATGTATTTACCGTTTTTATTATATATTTTCTATTTTCAAGTCTAAGGAAAATATATTTTTGTTTCTTAGGCCACACCTCCGTTGAAGAAACCAAGGTTTAATTTCTCCACAGATGTTGAATCTAATATTCTGTTGCCAGTCGCAAAATTTGGAATTGAAGTTTGATATTTTTTTTTCCTCTTCATTCAGGTTAGGGCCGCCACCGCAGCAAGCTATTCCTGCATTAAGTTCAGTGAGGCATAATGATGGTGCAAGAAAACTTTTGTTCTCTGATGAAATTGAAGTTGAGAATATAAAATCATCGAAAAATAATCTGCTCAAGGTAATTTTTTCATTTTGCAACCATTAGGATATTTTTTTCATTTAATATGTTCCAGTAAATACCCCTATTTGTTCCCGTTTAGTAAAGCTGGAGGAGGCGGCCAAGGGGGTGGTTGAACATAGGTACATAGCCTTGGCCAGCCGTCCCAACCCGGATGGGTATGTGTTATCAAAGTTGAACATAGGTAAAGCTGTAGGGGAAGAAGGGCTCAATTCAATTGACTTATCAAAGTTGTTTACGTTGAAGTAGTGCCGCATAGGAGTTTGGGTGTTAATCAGCCATGATGGACATGATCTCATCATCCTCCCTGCACAGAATCAACTTGTTCATGCACTAATCGTGTTATGGTTATTAGTGAGTGAATAATTGTCACAAGTAGCAATAAGAAGATAAAGAAAAATCAATAAAATGTTTCTTTAATGGTTGCTTTAGACTAGCGAAGTTAGGGGATAAACTCAGCATATTAGCAACATGTTTAGTATTTAGAGCAAGTGCTTCTTCTTTCACTTGACTCATTTCTGCACAAATTAATTTTCCTTTTTTACTTGCTTTAGACTAGCCATCTAATTTTCTTTTTCTTTTTCTTCTTTTCTTTCTTTTTTTTCCCTTTTTTTCTTCTCTCTCTCTTTTTTTTTTTGTTTCTCTAGTGCTTTATTTACTGCAGTTTAGCACTTCTTGCTGGACAGCTATCTCTCATATGCAATTCCTTTTTAATTTCCACACTTAGGTTGTCAAAGACAAATTTGCTTTCCCATCTTTCTTTCTCTAGATAGATCTCAACTAGAAGAGCTATGACCAGCAACTTAACATGACAATGCAAACCAGAGATTCAATAAAGCACAAAACTGAAAAGAGATTGCAAACACGGCTGAAATTGGTTTGGGCAGAATATGGAAAATAATTTCTTTCTCTTTATTTTTGGTTTTTTCTGGATTTCTAGGTAAAAGAAACCAATACGATTAGACACCTTCAAAGTAATACGATTCATTGTTTTGAAAACTAATCTTATTTCCTTGATGAACAGCCAACATGGAAACATTTTGATGACTGCAAAAGGCTATGCAAACTGATAGTGGTTCCATTTCTAAAGGTAATTAAATTTTTTCTGTTACCGTTCTGACTTTTGTATTCTAAAAAAATTAAATGTTGAATGTAATGTGTGTACTTTTTAGTATGGTGTGTTTCCAATAATTAATTCAGTGATCTCTGCCAGGCACCATGTGAAGGAGAAGCCCAATGCGTCCACATGTGTAAAATGGGTCAGGTACTTTTTAAAAGGATTTTCACCTGTTTTCTTTCTTTATTTTAATACTTATTATTTTGACTAAAATGTTGTTTACTATTAGGCAAACGCGGTTGCATCTCAAGATTCGGACTGTCTGCCTTTCGGTGCACCATTGTTACTTCGAGATGTAACCTGTAACAAAAGTAAAGATGTGCTGGAGTTCAATGTTAACAAGGTATGTGTTATGTGTTCAGTACTTCGTTCGTAGATTTTAAAGTTGGCGGCCAATGCTTAAAGCCAATGTCCACATTAGCCCATTGCCTTTCAGCTTGTTGGCTAACCTTCTCCGTAGGCCATCAATTGTTGTGACTGTTGCAAGTTTGTCCCTTACATCTTCCTGTTAGCACAGTAGAGTCCACTCTTAGAAAGGATCTTCTGCATTCTGCTAGTAAACCATCCAACCAACCTTTTGATGCAACAAACATCCTTGTTCTTGCCAAACCGTGCAAAATCAAACTCATTCAAAACAGCGAATTTTGTAAGTGATGTCAGTTTTATATAAATTGCAGGTTTTGAGGGACTTGAAACTTTCAGAAGATGAATTTCTTGATTTTTGCATCCTTTGCGGATGTGATTATTGTCCTAACATTCAAGGTAACCTGTCTTTATTGAGCAAATTTACTCATTTGACAAATAGGAAATTTGCTCGTCTTTATTTCATTTGACAATGTCAACTCCTGCACTCGTTTTTTATTTGCCTAACAGGAATGGAGGCAGAAGAAGCACTGAAGTTAATTCATCGGTACCGTAGTATAGAAAGTATTTTGGCGGCAGACAGGTTCGTAGTATTTCAATATATCAAAAGTTTTTCCATTATCCATTTTAGCCAGAGGCAGTGGCGAAATTTCTTTTCTTTCTAGTTACATTCTATTTCTTCGTAAGCAGACTAGTGATACCTAAAAACTGGGATTACACCGAAGCTCGCAAATTGTTCAAGAACCATTACGTCATAGATAACCCAATGCTTCATTGGACAACACTTGATGAAGTGGTACACCACTTGTTAAATTCTTGCTTGTTATTAAATTCTGTTCATATGTAAATGTATCTAATTAATTGCTTGCCCTTTTCTAGGGACTCACTGAGTTTCTACTTGAGAATAATTTCAAGGAAAGCAATGTGGAATCGGTATGCACATTTCTCAGTCATTATTTTTCAGGTTTTTTGTTCTTTCCTTGCAATGACAGTTTAACTCTTGTTTTCTATGTAGTACATAGACAAGATCCAAATAGCTCAGAAAGAGCGTAGGTGAGCAATCTTGAATAGAGTTCTTGTGTGTAGATATTTTATTTTTGGAAATTGAACTTATTATTAACTAACATTGGACCTCATCTGATTAGACTACAAAGTTACTTCAAGCCACAGAGCGCACCCCGGCAAGAAGTGGCAGAGCTAGCATCAACGGCAAGAGGGGACCGGATTGAAGAATCGATTTTATTTTCATGGTAATTAACGCTTATCTAAATGTCTTATCATTGTTTATTTCCACAAAGCAAAGAAGGGGGGGGGGGGGGGGGGGGGGGGGGGGGGGGGCTACCCAACTGAATTCACTCATTTCAATTAAAACAATAAAACAGAAAAGAAAAAACAGAAGTCATGAAATGAAAACACAATACATAGGGAAACAGAATATACAGAATACATAAGATAGGTGAGCAATCTGGTTCGTCTTCAATGGAGACCCTAATAAACTTTTGATCTCATCTGACCAGAGCGGAGAGCGTTTTCGTCATCAAGCAATAGAGCATATAAGGGGCACCGTTAGAAGGTAAGCATGTGGGATAGTTGCAATTGTGGTACATCTCTAGATTCTAATTTATCAGTTCTAAACATCTGATAATTTATCATTGCAATGAAACGGTTTTAACTGTATGAACTACCTATTGACACTGCAATATACTAGCTGAATCATAATTAATGCCAACTCTCATTAAATACTGATTGCACAGAAGCACTTACTGCTCTTTCCGGTAGACCAGACGAGGCATCAAGTATTTTGATGCGAGCTTTAGACTCCTCACACATCTTCTTAATAAACTCCCCTTTTTGGCCAATGATAGCACCGACCTTCTAAGCTGGAACCAGAATACAAAAAACACTCTTCGGGCCAACCAGGCCATTTCTTATCATCAGCATTAACCTGTGAGCTCTCATGCTGTGTCACCTCCCCATTGTACGCATTCTCCAGCTCTTCCTGGTAAGTGTTTGGTGGCTTCTAATTGTACTGATTCCCAGGTTCTTCACTGTGCAAGTTCACTTGTTCCACAGGCAGGTTGTTCAGTGTATTCTTGAACTGGCTCCTCACTGTACTCTTTCCCCACATCACTGTAAGGGTTCGGTTGTTCACCACCATATACTTCCATGCTTACTGAACACAAGTTGACATCCACATCTTTTTTGCTTGCCCCTGCTAGTCTTCAGTCTTCTTTTCATCTTCTCTCTACTCTGATCCATCACTTGTCGTCTCCGCTCCTTTGATCTTTTTGCTCCCTTCCTTCTCTGTGCTTCCTAATTCTCGTTCCTCTTTGATCTCTTCCTCTTCAGTCTCTGAATTGCCCTTTGGTGACAGAAAATATCTGATGTAGCTGCCCATCTGTCCGATTTTGCATTCGCCGAACAGGGGGTGCGTATTTGAGAGAGATTTTCACTTGCTTACACACGGCAGATAACTTAACGAAGGTGTTCATGTACTTCAGGTCCACAGTCATGGAAACTGGTTCTTGCACAGATACAACGGTAGCACTAGCTTTTGTCTGCATTGATACAAACATGACCCATTAACTAGTGCAGATACCCATAAACATGATCCATTCATCAGTATTTTCTTAAAATAGTAGATGAATGGCACAAGATACTAAAGATGTAACTCCATTGATAGAACCAAATGAAATTAATAGAATAAACAAATGTTAATTTCCACCGCAGAGTAGTTAACCGCCTAAACCAGATTTTACAGATAAGGAGGCAATAAGCAATAACCCAAAAAAAAACATACGCCTAATTCAACCCCATTTACCAATACCAATGTAATCAACCAAATGAAGAGCCATGTTCCGCTTTATGAAATACGTAGCTTCTGCTCTAGACAAATTAACATACCTAGTTCTGCAGAGTAAACTAATACTCCAAACACAGAAGAGCAAGATTGGCAAACAAAGTGAATTAGCAACTCAACACAGTATAGTGAGACAATATGTTCTGCTTATCTGGTGCCTATCCACCAGACAGGCTAAAGGTAACCTAGGTGAGGAACCACGTATGCACACTTCCTAACAACATTAGGGCATTAAGAATCTACAACACATCACTGATATGATTGTTCACTGCATTTCATGTTACAGTCACATACAGATATATTCAGAGGATGACACGCATTCCAATTTGAGGGGCTAAGAGGGTGAAACCATTAACTACCTGCATGTACTTGACGTTCACGCACCCACGTTTTCCCGAAGCAAAGAACCTGATGCCCTTCTCAATCGTCGAGATGTCAACTACAGCAGGAGATGGAAATGAGGACAATCAACATTCCAATTAGTGAAGCTAAGAGGGTCAAGCCATTATGTACCTTCATGTAGTTGGCTTTCACGAGCCCATCGTCTCCCGTAGCAAAGAACTTGAGGACATTCCCACTGGTCACCGAGATGTGACCTACAGCAGGAGATTGAAATGATTGTACAGATCTAGAATCCTCCATGCGCAGTAACAGTTAGCCTTATAAATCACCAGGTAAAATCTATGTACCTTCGTCGAAGTTGCTGAGGTAATTGCAGACACGAATAAACTCCGGAGAGGACATTTGGACAGAGGCCGGGTACTTCGAAACCAAAACCTGCCAATCCGGGATCTCAAAGAGATCGTTTTTGGCGTCCACAAACTTAAAGTGGCAATCAGTAGAACAATTCTCCTCTGTTTATTTCCACAAACACAAAATCATCACAGGGTCAGGGCGACGAGCAGGTAGCGCAAAAGACGAGTGGGCACTTACTGGGCGACTCGAATGATAAGGTAATGGTCTCAAAGACTTCGTCGTCGACCTTGATGGTGACGATGTCGTCTTTGTCGGCGCAGCGGGTGGCCTTGACCATGGCGTCGATTGGGATGCCCATGGAGAAATTTTCGTCGCAGTGGTAGTGCTCGAAGTCCTCGGCGAGGAAGAGGAGCGTGATGACCGCAATGTGTTCGGTGTCCACAGCCTGGAGCTTCAGGCCCGTGCTGAAGCAGTGGACGTTGGCCACATCGGCCAGGTCGAGGATCGCTTCAAGGACCTTGAGGAAGAGTCTCTCCTTCGTCAGCTTCAGCTCCAACATGGTGGCTGCGCTCCTCTCTTGGACGGCCCGGCGGCGGCGGCGGCGTAGGGGAAGATGGGGAAACCCTAGATAGGATCTGGGCGGGTGCGAGGAGGGATTTGGGTGGGGAGAGCGGCGGAGTGGGGTGGAGGAAGGGGAAACGGGAATTAACAGAGCACCCGGCAGCAAATCACTACACCGCGGACTCGGGCCATCGTCCCTTCAGTAGCGCACAGCCCAATCCAGCCCAACGGCGGCACAGCGCGCGGACGCGGATGGAGGTTTTTTCTTTTTCAAAAAAAAGGATGCAAAAACCCATCTTGTAAGTTTTCATATACCCACTACAAAAGTTTTTGTGTCATTCTCCCCTTACAAGTGTTCATTCTCCCTCTACAATTTTGTGTCATTCTCGTCCAATTCGCTTCCGCTACCTCTCTCGCCGCAACGTGTTCCATTCTCTGCTCTACGACGAAGGACCACCACGCCGCGACCATGGTCAAGAGAAAGAACCTTGAAGAAGCAGTGGGCATGGCGGCGGCGACCATAGATGATGATAGCGAAGAGGATGAACCTCGACTCGACGGGCACAGGCGTAGCAAACGCGAGGTACTCTTCAACAAACGACTGTTGGCAGTCTAAAGGCCTAACAGAAATTAATCCGCAAACGTACGGATACCGATGTAGCTTTCACTCAGGAGTATACCTAAGGTATCGAATCCACAGGGAACGAACAGTGTAAAAGGAACTCTAATCCTAGCAATTTATCCAATTAAAGAGGGCACGTGATGGTTCTAGCGAGTGCAACAATAAATAAAAAGGTCTTCTGGCTAGGCAATCTAATGCTAAGGAATTATGTAGCTGGATAACTCGGTAAGGGCCTTGCTCTATTATTCGTTTCGGAGCACACGTACTTCCTTAGGGCCAACCCGAGAATTAGGTTCAACGTCTAAGAACTATACCTGCTATAATTAAGACCCTACCATCTCGATAACTCGGACGTGGCGGATTGCAAAGGCCTGAACACGCCTGTCACACGTGGGGCTACCGTCCTCCGTGGGGTTACGGGCAGATCAGGGATAACTCTAGATCTAAACACCACGTTTACATCTATCGTCACAACTAGCGAATCGATATAAGCTAGTCAACATAGAAAGCGTCTAAATAAATAAATACTTACTATATACCTGAAACCCACAAATAAATAGAGCAGAATACCTCACTTCATTATCTGACCAATAATATCCTTACATGTTGCCTGACCTGGAAGACGTGGTAGACTACTCTCAAGCAGGAAGCATACCCGAGGCGAAGTAGAAGCAGAGCCTCGACATCTCCGAGAACTCCGACTCTCCTTTCCTCTCACTCACTCACTATTTTAGCAGCGGTTCGCTACTGAAAGAAACTAAATGAAGTATGTATCAAGGTGCGAGTTGTTCTAGAGCGAGTGAGGGGTATTCATAGGGTTCTTATGATAGGGGGGACTTTATAGCCGAAGGAGGAGTGGCGGGCATGCCAAGGCAGGCTGGCCGGCCTAGACGGGGGGCCGGCCGGCCGTCCATTGTGGCGGTTTGCCACCGCCTTTGTTCCGTGGGGTCGGCAGAAGCCGCGTGACCTTCACGTTTAGGCCCATTAGCCCATGTTCTGGTATGTCGGTGGATTTTCTACTGGGCTGGGCCTTGTTCTGGACGTGGGGGAGTTGTGGAAGCCTTTTTGGAAGAAGATTTGTAGCAGCGGGAGCCTGAGTAGGCCGACCGGCCTATAATTGGCCCGGCCGGCTATCCTTTTGGCCATTTGTTTATGATTTTCGTCGTATTTCCTTACTGCATACAAATATCTCACCAAAACTCGTGAAAAGCTATTAATATAAAATGATATCTATTTTATCCTTGAATGATGGCTTTTATTGACGGTGTTGAAGGTGTTAAATTAGTTAAATTACACCATCACCATCCCCTAGGAATAGGTTTTTGCTCGTCCTGAGCAAAGGAATTGAACCAAAGAAAAGACATCATCAAGAAGTCATGGCAAAGTAATTCAACAATTTCTTCAGGTTCACTCTGTGGAAGTGGCTAAAACTCCTTGTCTTGAGAAGTTGAGAGATTGAATGGCAGAAGACAAAGACCATGTGTGATTCAAAAATTCCCTCGGGTTTTAAAAATTCTTTCTTTACCCAAAAGTCACAGAAATTCTCAAAATCATGAATCACTCATTGTGGTGTAACCTGTCCTTTCAAAAAGTGACCTTTCTTTTTTCCAGAATATTTTTGGCTTTGAGTTATGGCTAGGTATGAAAGGCATAGTCTCAGCATAGATATTGTAAGATTAAGAGATGAATCTAAAAAGATGCGTTGCACAACCTCAGAATTTAGTCAACTATGAGTGTATGGTGCAGGCAAAAACATGATCTGTCTTCTTGAATTCTGCTCAATGTCATCCTTTTTCATAAGTGAGGGGCCGTAAATGCCTTTTTCTTCTTTTTGACAGGGAATTCTCTCTCTCTCTCTCTCTCTCTCTCTCTCTCTCTAGAGAGTAATTCCCATGGTACAGGTGGCATTCTTCGGGCTCCTTCACTTTTCTTGATATATGAAGGACAATGATCTAGGAGTAGAATTTCATTTGGTGGACAATTCTGCTGAAAATTATGTGTAGCAGAACAACAGAAGAAATGTTTGGCACCTTGTGTGGCCATAATTCTGAGGAGTGCTATGCAACTTTAGATAATTAAATCTTAATCGAATTCACCATGGCAAACTAGCTTTTTGAGGGGTTTATTCTATTTGGCTCTAAATGGGATTTATGAGAGAATTTGTGACAAAGGGTTGAAAGCAAGAATACGATTCCCGAGAAATAATTAAAAGTAACAAGGGTCAAAGTCTTTAGCACATATCAAATCACACAACAAAATAGACAGGAGTCTTAAAGATTGATTTTGTGAGCAAGAATTAATTGCGAAACAAAATTTGCCATGCAAGTGACGATGGAAAAATGGTTTACATTTGGTCAATTTTTCAGAAACAAGTTAATTTTCAGATAACGGACAGGTAGAACAGAGCAAAGGGATCGAGGATTAAATGTTGGAAACAAATGGACCTGATCGGGAGTTGGGCCAGGCTGGCCGGCC
>LAPY01000594.1:6108-17617 GCA_000970635.1 Eragrostis tef
CCGCGGACCGCACGGGGTCGCTGGCATCCTTGACCACGAGCTGAAACGGCGGTTCCCTCGGGTTGGTGCGGCGGGATGCAGCGAGAAGCAGCGACGGGGGCCGCCGGCCGACCGCAGCCTGCTTCTCCATCAGGTAAACCCACAACCTCATCTTTAGAGTTAGGGTTCAGCATTTGGGACGAATTTGGGGGTTTCAATGTAGCTAGGGTTAGGGTTCTTCATCAATTTGGGGAATTTCGTTTGGGTTTGACATAAATTTGTATAATTCCCCTCCTTCTTCATGCTTTACAGCAGAAATCCTTAACCCGAGCACTTAGGCATCATCAATCTTCATTAACATTACGTGCATGACATCATTTAACCATAAACAGTAAGCATGAGCATGAACAATCATGAACTTGATGTACAAGATCAAGAAACCTAATTGCTGGACATCAAACTGAAACAGATGCATAAGAATATAAGCACTGGGCACTCAAACAGATAGTTGGGCATGAAAGAGGACTCAAAAGAATCTAGGCTAGCTCTGGTGCCACTGTTAGTTCATCAGGATCATCTAGGTTCGAAATTGAATCACACATGGTACCTCTTGCAGATCAAATAAGCAATCAAACTAGTTGATGACGATGTACAGGCTCTTCCCAGTGTTGAGAATAAACAGATAGATCGGATTCAGAGAAGACCATAAGAATTCCTTGCATCTTAAGCAATTGGACCTCTCCTTTTATAGGTTTATCTCACACCAGGGGAACCGACACCAGTTAGGTCGGTTTCACCTACCGATCATGGTTGAAACCAACAAAAACTCAAATGGTTTTGACTTTCCTTAAAACCAGTGAAAACCAGTTCATAGTTTTGATTTAATCCAAAACCATGGTTTTCCATCTTTAATTCTGTGGGCTTTTCAATTTTGATTTCCTTTTATTGTTTTTGCCACAGATCAAATTCCAACATTCTCCCCCTTGATCGTAAGGTTAAAACATTAAAAGCTTATTTATCAATAAAATGGCATGCAAAGACAACAAGTTCACAAAGGTCACTAAATGTACCAGCATGAAAGAGGACTCAAAAGAATCTAGGCTAGCTCTGGTGCCACTGTTAGTTCATCAGGATCATCTAGGTTCGAAATTGAATCACACATGGTACCTCTTGCAGATCAAATAAGCAATCAAACTAGTTGATGACGATGTACAGGCTCTTCCCAGTGTTGAGAATAAACAGATAGATCGGATTCAGAGAAGACCATAAGAATTCCTTGCATCTTAAGCAATTGGACCTCTCCTTTTATAGGTTTATCTCACACCAGGGGAACCGACACCAGTTAGGTCGGTTTCACCTACCGATCATGGTTGAAACCAACAAAAACTCAAATGGTTTTGACTTTCCTTAAAACCAGTGAAAACCAGTTCATAGTTTTGATTTAATCCAAAACCATGGTTTTCCATCTTCAATTCTGTGGGCTTTTCATTTCTGATCTCCTTTTTATTGTTTTGCCACAGATCAATTTCAACAGATCGGAGTCGTGACTTTCAAAGGCATCCCGGACACGTTGTCGGGAATTCCTCTCGACACCGACCAGCAGATGCCGCATCACGCGGCGCGCCTCGACCTCCTTGGACGGCTGGCCGCAGCGGCGAAGCCCGATCAGGACGCCGCGGCAACTCCATGACGAGGTGGACGTCGTCGGTGTTGTTTGGGCCGTGTCCGCGCGACACCTAGGCAGGGTTGCCGTGGCACGCCGCGAGCAGGAATGCCTCCCGCATGAGCTCGTCGGCGCCCTGACAAGGGAACTTTATGGCAACCACCTCTCCGCTGCGGTGCAGCTCCCTGCACGACACCGAACGCCCTGACGCCGAGCTTATATACAACAAGCTGCCCATCTGTATCCATTGCTCCGTGAAGACAGCATAAAAAAATAAAAACCTCGACCAACCTCGACCTGCGGGAGGTAAGCCGCTCCGCGGCATTTCATTAAAAACAAAGACCTCACACAAGCAGAGAAAACTCCCGAACTTCTCTTCCTTACACATAGAGCCGTACACCATGTCATCATGTGGGTGTGGTTCATCGCGATAGGATTTTTTTAATCTAGTCGGGAAATCGAACCTAGAACCTAAGAGGTGCTATCTAGACGTCTTATGACTACAGTAAAGCCCCTTTCGCCTTTGTGAAGACATACCAAAGGCAATGGTCACTTTTGTGGTGCCCCGTGTTGGCGCCTTGGGGTAGGAAGCTGGCCTTCCTCGCGCGAGGGAGACCCCTTCATGGCTGGCAGTGACACGGAACGTCAGTAGAGAGACGCAGAGAGTGGTTGAATTCTGAATCCTTCATGACTTTACGGGCCCCACGGGTCAGCCAATTAAAAGTTGTGCTGGACTTGTCCCCTGGAGAGCCCAGCTGTTAGTGACGCTGGTTCCTGCCTCGCGCTTGTACAATCTTCAGTCACAGGAATTAGTACAAGCTCAACCCAAAAGATATATATCATCTTAGATTCATGTTTAGAGAAAACCACCTCGTAACTTTTTGGCTGTGAAGGTGGAGAAATATGAAAGTGATACTTGTCTTATGAGGAAAGGGAGTATCGGGCGACAATCTTAGTTGCGATGGTTATTTCTTTGTTTACGAAATGGGAATTTTATTAATATTGAAGCATATTACATCTCTTGATTACGAAAACATCCCAATCAACGCCAACTCTATTGATGAAGGACAAGAAACCTTGAAAGAGCCGCAAATTCTACCATCTAGGATCATCATCTCCGACAGATATGACACGGACGAAAACTCTGATCTGAAATAACATAGCCATATCACCATCCACCACCGCCATCCTCATTTCCGACGAGGAAAAATTAAAACCTAGCCCTTTCGCAAAAGAGGGGTAGACTGATATTTCACATGCAAGTACGAAGAACTTGCCGCCGTCGAGCCCGTAGCCGAGTTCATCGTCGCTTCCTTCCCCATATTCGCAGGAGAAAAACAAAAATCCGAGCAACATCCAGAAGAGAAACCAAGTGTCTCATCCTATTTTTAATACCCATGGCCCAAAGAGAGAAAAGGGAAAGAAAGAACGTGGACCGACAACTTTGTGTGTAAGAGGAAAAGAAAACAAGTGCACAATAAACACCGTGAGCGCACACGGAATCTAGACGATTAGACCAGTCTCAATGCTCTTTTCAATTGCAATTAATGAGATACCACATCAAAAAGAATGAGACATGGCAAGAGATTTAATCTAAAAGATATGAGAGATCATTTCATTCCCCATGAAAGGATGTTAGCACCCTTTCTGTTGGAATATGATCCGAATTAGAGCCTTGTTGGAACGCCTAAGAAGGTGTGAGAGATGGTGTCTTCCCACGTTACGGGTTGTATTGCTTTGTATGCCACACGGGAAGAGTTTGACGACTCATTGTTATTCCCCTGCATTTGTAACCTCTCCACATACAGTGAAGATTGCCGGTCTGCGCCCGTGGTTTTCTGCAAGGGTTTTTTCATGCAAAAAAATTGTGTCTCATTTTGATCTTGTTTACGCATTATTTGCTAACATTTTCCAATAGGATGAAAGCAAAATTAAACTGGTTTGAGGGTCTTTCTATTATCCCGAACTAACAAGTAATTGCCACCTAATAATAATTTAATATTTTAGTAAACCTATAAAATTGTGATATGAAACTAAGCATTGAGAAATTCAATTTCATTTCATAGAACAAGACCATAAAACTCATGTGTCACTGTTGAAAACCGTAAGATGAAAATGTCTATTAAGACTAGCCTTACTGCACCCTTGGATTTTCTCATCGTCCACATTTGCCCTGGCTCCAGAGCTAGGTTCCAATTAATCCCAAGAAAACGCCAGCACCATTGACTGAATGGACATTCAAAAAATAGATTGACTGAATGGACATTCAAAAAATAGATGGTGCAGAGTCTCATCATTGTTTGTGTTGCAGAGAACACATTTGTAGCTGGCCAGGACCATGGTTTTCCTTCTTAGCAGATATCTAATGTTTAGCCTGTCTCGTAGTAGCAGCAAAAAAAGGAATTTTTGCTTACCCCTGCAGCATGCATGCCATATCCATTTAAACCAAGGAGACCACTTGGGCAATCAATTGCATGTATGCTTTCCTCGAAAAAAAACTTGGTGGATCCCCAGAGAAACGACCATTCATCAGGTTGTAATGGATTGAGTTGTATCTGTGCTAGCCTGGCATTTAGTTCGTGCAGCTGGTCCGAAGCCTCCATGGAGGGTGCCAGCCAAAATAGGTGATCAGTTTCAGAGTTAATGAAGTGCCTCACAGAGATTTCTTTGTTCAGAGCAAAGGAGTAGAGTTGTGGGTATTGCCATTTCAGCACACCCAAGTCCTAGGTGTCATGCCAGAAGGAGACCAAAGAACCATCTTTCACTCTGCATGTTGCCATAATTAAATAATTGGTGGCCAGTTTGATGACACTTCTCCACCAAAAGGATCCTCTTGGCCTACATTCATGTAGTGCCTTGTTCTGATTGAGATAATGGTGCTTCCACGTGAGCTTGACCCAAGGAATATCCATCTTGTTATAAAACTTATGGAGGAATTTCAGTGGATTAGTCCAAGCTCGATAAAACAGATATCATGTGACATTGGAATCTCTTTTTTTTTTTTGCGAAGATGATTGGAATCTCCTTAATTGGCTGAAACTCAAACATCGTGCGAAGACTCAGTAGCATATGTTTTACAAAATAAACATTTGTGTTACAAGCACTCTCACTAACATAAATGCTTGTGTTAGTGTGAAATATGTTTGTAACACATTATCGCTTGTGTTACAAGCACTCTCACTCCGTATCCCATTTCTCCCTGCAGCTGCACCAGCAGTGGGCGTGCTTACGGCACCACGTGTGCTTGGCCTTTGATGACACCTGGCGGCGCGGAGCTCCCTTTCAGCGCGATGGCGGAGACATGGCTGGTAGAGACACATGGAGAGTGACGAGGGTAGTTGACTTGTGAATCCTTTATTTATGACTTGCTGCCCCCCTGGTCAGCCACAGAAAAGTTGTACAGGACAGGCCAACTGTGGAGTGCGGCAGTTACAACAAGTTGCTCCTACCTTGCGGTTGTACAATCCGCTACTGTGCCTTTGTAAGTTGAATTTCAATATCAAAGCAGAGCTGATACTTGGATCAGTATCACCACTTTCTTAATACGGTTTCAAGGAGGAGATATATGCCTCGACAATTGAGCAGAGAGACTATAGTGGACGGGGAGAAGACTGACGATGGAGCGGTAGGAGTGGCGATGATGGGTGGCAGGAGGGGCGTTCGACGAGCATCGGGACTGCAGACGATGGAGATGGATCAGATAGATAGAAGGGTGATGCTAAGACTGCAGACGATGAGAGGAGGCTTAATGGCAACAACGGTTATTTGACTGTAGTCGACGGGTAGAAGACTGACGATTGAGTCGTAGGAGTGGTGATGATGGGAGGCAGGAGGGGCGTTCGACGAGCATCAGGACTGTAGACGACGAAGATGGATAGATAGAAGGGTTGACTGCCCTCGATTGCAGACGATGAGAGGAGGCTTAATGGTGACGACAATTATTTGACTTTACAAAATAATAGTTCCTTTCGCAAATATCGCGGGTGCCAAGAACTTTATAACTGAAAAGGCAATAAATGTCTACTAAGAAGTGGGACTTTAATTATTTGGAATAGTTTTCTTTTCTTGTATGCTGAAATTGACCATAGTCTTCAGTTTCTTATAGCCCTTAGCAATCGATATAATACGTCGAATCTCTATGAATTCATGTTGGAGGCATTGCTCTTGATCAGATGCTGCTATTGCTGGTAGTAGTTCGTCACTGATAGTAGAGAAGTATCAATATCATCCTTTACCTTTGGGTAACTAGCTATTAAAGTTGATCAAATATATATGTGCCCTCCGATCGATAGGGGAGCTTGGACCTGAAATCATTAGGGCCCAATAAGTCAAATGGGCTTTAGAAGGGGCCAACTATTTTTTTAAGTTAGGGTTGATGGGTCGATCATTGGAGGGTGTGGTTGAGGTGTGATGAAAGGAACTTTATAGACTAGAATGCAAAAGGTATTGATTTTAAACCCTTTTTTGCGAAAAATTAATTTTAAAACCCTGTTGTGTACCTATTTGGATATTAGTGAGTTTGACGTCCGGGTGCGTCCCTAGTTGGGTAGAGGTGGGAAGATACATTTTCTATGTCTATATTAATATAGAATAATTTATAATAAGAGTAGCCCAATACAAAAAAAAAACACTAGCTCCCCTTCAATTCGACACTCTCTCCTAGCTTGCCAAATACCGAGATGTTCTCATTATTTCTTTAAAAAATTGACTTTACTAATTCATCTCTCAACCGTATTTCACACCTTTGAAAAAAAATTGAATCTAATCATTTATCCATTAGAGTAACTCTCTAATTTGCAGTTTCATCTCAGATTTAGTATCCGTTGAAAAAAAAACTTGTTTAAGATGCATAGTGAAGTTACTGAGAATGGAAATTATTCATCCTAGAATGTGAAATGTAGTACATTGTCTCATCTGTCCTTTTTAATCTGAAATAGTTTCACTCTTGTTTATATTAAGTATACACTCACTGCAACCGGGAGAAAGAGATAAAGTCTTGATAGATAGAGATTGTGGTCCATATGTGATTCCAAACATGTAAATTTGGATGACTTTTAGAAAGATAACTCACATATTTTGACATAATCTGTGCATACATCTTAAACTTTATGATTTTCATATTTTCTAGATTTGAACTTATCTGAATATTTTGTTTTTTTAACCGTCCAATTGCCTCCAAGCATATTGCATAAATGAAGTGTGTGTGTGTGTGTGTCCTAATTTGTTTGCAACTGTAGAAGTAATTATCCAAACATATAAGTGTATTCTCTGCGCAGTGGGGGCAGAATGCTGGCAGTGGCGTAGCGCGGCGTGGTGGGAGCGAAAGCAAAGGCGGATGAAAAAGGAAACAGATGGGGGAGTGGGACCCACGGTGGGAGCAAATAGAGACGGGTCTACATGGAAGCAAGGGTATTCAATTGAATATCTATTATTTTTTCAAGAAAATTTTTATATGCAAAGTATCTTATACATATGCATAAAAAAACAGTAGGATTAAGCAATGAATTGCTCCATACAGGCAATTGTCGCTACTCATGCTTCACCCCTCATTGCTCCCTGGAGCCGCGGCGGCAGTGGGCGCCCTTACGGCACCACGCGAGCTTGGTATGTGATGACGCCTTGCGGCGGGGAGCTAGCTTTCGAGCGCAAGCAAAATATGCTACGCGCGTTTCTAAAAGGTCGCGGTAGCTTTCAGCCCTTTCTCCATCTCACTTAGATGACGATGAAGGAAAGCAACCAAAATCCAAACTGAATCAACATGAAACAAATGGTTTCAAAAACTTCCTTACAAAAGTTTCAAGGCAATTTCATAAAATTTCAACTCAATTTAAAAAAAGTTTCAACTCAGATTGAAAACTTTCAAGTCCATTTCAAGGAATTTTAACTCAGTTTTAGAAAGTTTGGACTTGGTTTCAACAAATTTCACTTCAGATTCAAAGAGTTTCAACTCAGAACAAAAAAAAAATAGAGTATGCTTCTCACAGGGATTAGTCCAAGCTCGATAAAACAGAAATCATGTCAGATTGGGATCTCCTTAATAGTCTGAAACTCAAACATCAGGCGAAGACTCGGTAACATATGTTTTACAAAATAAACATTTGTGTTACAAGCACTTTCGCTAATACAAATGCTTGTGTTAGTGTGGAATATCTTTGTAACACATTCTCGCTTGTAAAGCTTGTGTTACAAGAGATATCTTCGGTAGCAGTGATAAGACAATCAATGCTATTGTCACTTCGCACATTTTGTGCTAGGAGGGTGGGGAAAAGGAGCACAATTATTCTAAAGAAAGTGCTTATTTGTGGTAGTCTTTTATTTCTTTTTCAAATAAAAACTTCATGGCCGCTGTAACTTCTTGGCGCCGGCGCTCGGCAGGACGTCGTGTAGGTCCTTGGGCCGGGCGAACTCCATGACGAGGTGGACGTCGTCGCCGGCATTGTTGTTGGGCCGCAGCGGCGCCCGCGCGCCACAACCTGCCCATTTGTATCCCATTGCTCCCTGCAACCGCGGCGGCTGTGGGCGCACTTACGGCACCATGCGTGCTTGCCCTGTGATAATACCTTGCGGCGTGGAGCTCGCTTTGGGTGCACGACGGCGGACACATGGCTGCAAGAGACACACAGAGAGGGGTGACGGTGGTTGACTTGTGAATCCTTTATTGATGACTTGCTGGACCCTACTGGTCAGGGGGCAGTGGTGGAGACGTGCGGGATACCATGTGGAAGGGTGCAGTCGGGGAGGAAGAGGTCAACAGAGGGGGAGGAGGCGGGCACCGGAGAAGGGCATGTGGCGGGGGAAGAAGGCCGGCAGTGGCGTGGCGCGGCACGGTGGGAGCGGAAGCATAGGCGGATGGAAAAGGAAACGGATGGCGAAGCGGGGCCCACGGTGGGAGAAAATAGGGTCGGGTCTACATTGAAGCAAGGGTATTCAATTGAATATTCATTATTGTTTCAAGAAAAGTTTTATATGCAAAGTATCATATGCATATGCATAAAAGGATTAAGCAATGAACCGCTCCATAAAGGCAATTGGCGTTACTCATGCTCACGGCTCATTGCTCCCTGCAGCCGTGGCGGCATGCAGTGAGTGCCCTTACGGCACCAATCGTGCTTCACCTGTGATGACGCCTTGTGGCGGGGGGGGCGCCTCCGGCGAGCGACGGCGGAGACATGGCTGGCAGAGACATACTGAGAGTGACGACGGTAGTTGACTTGTAAATCCTTTATTTATGACTTGCTGGCTCTCACTGGTCAGCCACAAAAGTTGTTCGGGACTGGCCAACAATGGATTGGCTGTAACCGCCGTGCTCCAGGTTACTTGTTTGGCAAAAAAAAAATATTGGCTGGCCGATGGACCTCAGCAAGGTCACAAAGGAGTGACATCTAAAGTGAACTGTCGTCACCACTCTCGGCTGCCATGAACCGGTGTGCAACGCACGCAGAAGGCGAGCTCCCTGCTGCGTGCACGGTGCCCCCAAAGCGAGCTCCAATCCGGTCCGGGGGCTATTCGGAACAATGCAATACGGACGGGCAGCTTGCGTTGTACACGAACATCTCGTAGTAGCACGTAACAATAATGTTATTTGTGTTACTATGAGTTTTTGGTTTAATATATTTGAAATACATTGCTTTTTGTGTAACACTAGTTCATACTATTTTGATGTTGAAATTTTACTTCCAAAAGCACAAATGTGATGTCGAATCCTCGGTGTACGTGAGTTACAGATGCAAATTTTAGGTTACGAGGTTGTTTCTTCTAACTAGTTCAGTGTTGATTAATACTATAGTATTACTCACGTCTACCTTGTATAGGATGAATTTGTTGTCTGCCTGTTTAAAAAAAATTATCGGGTTCCCTGGCAAAAAACAATAATAATATATCGGGTTGAAGCTATGAGTTCAGGTTTGTTTGTTTTTGTTGAGTCCTTGATATTTCTCCATACCTTGCTTTTATTTCTTTGCATGATGTATATGTTTTGGCTTAATAAGGAGATTCCAATATGAGATCGTATATCTGTTGGCTGGAGCTTGGACTAATCCCTGTGGCTACAGATTGGCCTACCAAGTCAATTATAAGCGTCGTGCGTCGTGCTTCAGGTGGACACAGATCGTCTGACGTTACTGCACCCATACCATAGCCACTGACACGTCAGGCTCACTAGTCAATGACCACGTCAGGTCTCCAGGTTATCTGTCGGGCACAATTTTTTGTTTGCTGAACTGTGGACCCTAGTAAGTTTGGCATCTGAGATATTCTTAGGTCAAACTAGGGGCGCGTTCGGTGCGGTCATTTAGACCTCTCTAAATTTTAGTAATAAAGAGAATTTTATTATTTAAGAGTATTAAAAAAAGTCTAATGACAAAATCTTTGGTACATCTTTGCAAGACGAATCTAATGAGCCTAATTAATCTATGTTTTGCTACATTGATGCTACAATAATGCTACAGTAACTATCGGCTAATCATAACTGGCGGCATGCAGTGAGTGCCCTTACGGCACCAATCGTGCTTCACCTGTGATGACGCCTTGTGGCGGGGAGCTCGCTTCCGGCGAGCGACGGCGGAGACATGGCTGGCAGAGACATACTGAGAGTGACGACGGTAGTTGACTTGTAAATCCTTTATTTATGACTTGCTGGCTCTCACTGGTCAGCCACAAAAGTTGTTCGGGACTGGCCAACAATGGATTGGCTGTAACCGCCGTGCTCCAGGTTACTTGTTTGGCAAAAAAAAAATATTGGCTGGCCGATGGACCTCAGCAAGGTCACAAAGGAGTGACATCTAAAGTGAACTGTCGTCACCACTCTCGGCTGCCATGAACCGGTGTGCAACGCACGCAGAAGGCGAGCTCCCTGCTGCGTGCACGGTGCCCCCAAAGCGAGCTCCAATCCGGTCCGGGGGCTATTCGGAACAATGCAATACGGACGGGCAGCTTGCGTTGTACACGAACATCTCGTAGTAGCACGTAACAATAATGTTATTTGTGTTACTATGAGTTTTTGGTTTAATATATTTGAAATACATTGCTTTTTGTGTAACACTAGTTCATACTATTTTGATGTTGAAATTTTACTTCCAAAAGCACAAATGTGATGTCGAATCCTCGGTGTACGTGAGTTACAGATGCAAATTTTAGGTTACGAGGTTGTTTCTTCTAACTAGTTCAGTGTTGATTAATACTATAGTATTACTCACGTCTACCTTGTATAGGATGAATTTGTTGTCTGCCTGTTTAAAAAAAATTATCGGGTTCCCTGGCAAAAAACAATAATAATATATCGGGTTGAAGCTATGAGTTCAGGTTTGTTTGTTTTTGTTGAGTCCTTGATATTTCTCCATACCTTGCTTTTATTTCTTTGCATGATGTATATGTTTTGGCTTAATAAGGAGATTCCAATATGAGATCGTATATCTGTTGGCTGGAGCTTGGACTAATCCCTGTGGCTACAGATTGGCCTACCAAGTCAATTATAAGCGTCGTGCGTCGTGCTTCAGGTGGACACAGATCGTCTGACGTTACTGCACCCATACCATAGCCACTGACACGTCAGGCTCACTAGTCAATGACCACGTCAGGTCTCCAGGTTATCTGTCGGGCACAATTTTTTGTTTGCTGAACTGTGGACCCTAGTAAGTTTGGCATCTGAGATATTCTTAGGTCAAACTAGGGGCGCGTTCGGTGCGGTCATTTAGACCTCTCTAAATTTTAGTAATAAAGAGAATTTTATTATTTAAGAGTATTAAAAAAAGTCTAATGACAAAATCTTTGGTACATCTTTGCAAGACGAATCTAATGAGCCTAATTAATCTATGTTTTGCTACATTGATGCTACAATAATGCTACAGTAACTATCGGCTAATCATAACT